>JXCR01142253.1:191831-210917 GCA_002079205.1 Phalaenopsis hybrid cultivar
ATATATATATATATATATATATATATATATGTAAATTAAAACGTCCTTCTAAAGTGGGTGACGAGATTTCAATTCCAGCGACCGATAGCTTCTTACGGGCAACTCCAACTAAAAATAGCGCCGACAGCTTTTGGCGACTCCGCTAGGGACAAGCTCTTCTCTCCATTCAAGTTAAGAAATATTATCTTGACACATCGGTGATGTGTCTATGTCCCTCTTGGAGCAAATTACCCTTCTTCCGTTGGCATACTTTACTCATTTTTATCTTGGGAAGGTACAACCAACTCCTTGGACTTCAGTACTAACTGTTCAACCATCTTTGAATAGAGGGGTTCAGAAGGCCATTAAGGACTCTTTAAATTTTCATATGGGGTCGGACCCCCTAATAGGTGTGTCGGTGAACTAGTTCCACCTAGGCATTTTTTCCCACTAAATGGGTCCTGCACTGGGTCCTAAAATACATCACATTCCCCTTTTAAATTTTATTTGTTATTATGCAAATTAAACCAAATCGTGTTGTGTCGCACACACTTTGAAATTTTCTTATATTAATTAAATTTAACACTTTTTCTTAAACAAAGTTATTAAAATACCCATGAATTACGACCCACCCAGTCTACAGATCAACCTCTACTTTCAGTGCTTGCAATAAAAAATTACGAGGTTTTTGGCCATATAGCTAACCTTGAAACTTCCTGTTTTAAAGCCCGCTGCAATGGCTTACCCAACGGTGACCTTTTCCTGCAACCTGCCAACAGACCGAAGCGCCCGTAACGTCGCTCCCACCTTCAAGTTCAGAGATAGATTCAAAGATCTTGAGGTCATCCTCGGGAAAGCCCCGTTTGTAGTAATGAAGATTGCCGTTCCAGAAATACAAGAGTCGTCTGCAAAATTCAACCTGAACTGCCTGAAAAACTTCCGTACCTGTAAGAAGTCTAAAATTACTGCTTTTGTGACACCCGTCAAACCTACTAGCCACGCTACTACTAAGGGAAAAGAAGTGATGATTATTGAGTATCCGAATGAGAGATTAACTGTCCCACCACCCATGTTTAAAATCAGATCAAGTTCAAGGATTGTACCGCTGACTCGAACTCAAACAAGGAACCATAACAAAAGAGTTCGGAGGGCCATTAAAGCCCAGACTCCCGAGGAGACATCCGTTGAGGAGGAAGCTCAACAAGTTGAAGTAGTGTTACCAAAAATTTATCCACTCCTATGAAGAAGTAGATTCCATCCTCTGATAGATACCAAAGGATATGAGAGTATCCGAAGGATCGCTCCCGCATTACCGTCACTTCATGAACACGGTGAGGAGAGAAAGAAGTTCACTCCTATCACTCAAGTAAGTTTAGTTTTCTGAAGGCTTGCTACCAAAGAAGGATGTTCAGTTAGCGAGTTACTTAAACGATTGGGAGATGTAATTTCTCCTCGCATGAAGAAGGAAATTTTGAAGGGCATCAAATCCACCAGATATTCCAGCAAAACAACTAGAGTGCCATCTACTCGCATCCTCATTTTGTTCCTTTTAGGAAATAGGGTTGATACTGCAGTGATTAGTACTGATTATACTGCCACCAGGACCGCTGGTCGTTGACTAGCTAAGTCGAGACTTGGTCAAAAGATCTTACCCATCACCCGTTATGGAGATATTTCTACAATCCCAAAGGCAAAGAAGAGATGCTTATCTGGCACTGTAGCCGGTCTACACCACAGAGAGGATACTTTCCCTCGACATATTGACGTTTCTACTAAGACACTCCATCCTGAGACATCATTGTTGAAAAAGAAAAAGGTATGGGTACCTAAAGTCGCTGCACCAATATATTTTAGTGAGCCCGTGGGATAGGAAATGAAACCATAATCTGAAATATCTGACATCGTCGCGACAATAGTCAGCAAAATGGAGGACCAAATAGAGGATGTCCATCAGGGTCCTCTAGATCTTAAAGCATTCAAGGAATCAATAATTGAAGAGAAAGTTGAGAAACTCAGGATACATTTCCGAGTTAGCTCGAGAACATGGAGATTTCGTCGATAGCGATAATGAAAAATTTGATTACAATGATTACTTGGAAGAGGATTTCGTGGATGCCCATGTGATCGAAACTAGAACCACCACATCTGTGCATGAGGCTCAACCTCACACTAAAGAGAACGCCGTAGATAAGCTGCGTAGGGCTGTCGTCCTAAGGGATGAGCAAGTTAGTCTACTGGAGAAAAGAATAGAAGAGATGGCTGCAGCTATGACCGCCATGACAACCATTTAGGGGCAAATACAAGCACCACAATTAGCTTCTTCAGAGATTAATCAGCCAGAAATCATACACATTATAGATGAAAGAAGAGAGGCTACTTCAACAAACAAAGATGAGCAACCGAAGAAAGATTCTCCATAAAGTGCCATGCCAGAAAAGAGTTCAAGCAAATGGTTGAACAAGTACAGGACGCCTTAGCCCAATCCAAGGGCGGTGCATCAATTTTGAATTATAGACCTTACCCGAAGGAGTTCGATGCTGTGCCTTTCCTCAAGGGTTTTGTGGCCCCAAACTTCAAGTTATTCGATGGGACTGGAAATCTCAGACAACACATAGCGTATTTTCAAGTCAGCTGTGACAACACAAGAAATAATGAAGCTCTACTCTGCCAGCAGTTCATCAGTAGCTTGTCAAGAATTGCTTTTGAGTGGTATGCTAACTTGCCCAATGGGTCAGTTAAAACATTTTTTGAATTGGAACAACTATTTGTGAAAAGATTTGTTGGGGCACAACACCATGTGTCTATTGGAGAGCTCATGATAGAAAGGCAAAAGCCTAGCCAAACCTTGGTAGATTATATTTTGAGGTGGAGAAACCTTAGCATGAAATGTGAACCTCTGCTACAGGAACATCATGCGATTGTAATCTTACTCAAGAGCATTCATGGGCCAGTAGTTTTCATGCTTAAGGGACTCATCATCAAAACCTTTGAGAAGCTACTCAGTACAACTAGCAGTCTTTAAGAAGAAATAAAGCACATGAAGCCACATGAAAAGGCTAAGGTGAAGAAAGTATCGAAAAGAAATCAAGAGTAGCAGCAACTGTCGACTAAGGAAAGCAGTCGATAAAGAAATATGCAGAAGAGTATTACCAGTCTTCGTCATAGTACTCTCAGAAATAGAGTAGTCAATCCAACCAGCGATCGCCTCAAGTGGGATCACCTCGAACAGGGGATAAAAGAATATCATTATCGGAGCGACAAAAAATTATGTATTCTTTCAAGGATGAAGCTATACCTAAAATATTCAGAAGTCTGATGAAGAAGCCAGAATTCAAACTACCAGATCCAAAGAAGCCAGAAGAGGTGGATAAGAAGAATGAACCAAATTATTGCCCATACCACTGGTTGCTTGGGCACACCAAGCATTTCTTCTTTAAATACTGTCTTGAGAGGAACCTTAAAGAAGAGAACATAACAATCCCTAAAGAATATTTAAAAGAACCTGAAAAAGGTTCCATAAACCTGATTTCGGCTGAGTCAATCTCCCCAATTGATTCGTATGTCGGAATAAGTAGATAGAGTAAAACTTGGGATGAACTCAAGAGGGTCCTTAATCAAATTCAGGTTTCATCAAAACAAGCTTCAACAAATACCAAAGATGGATGGAATGAGGTCTGGAGCAGATTATCCAAGAAAATACTAAACAAGATCGAGTTTGCTTCAAAACAAGCCTCCATTCAGCGTCCGCAACATACTAAGCCCGAGATGAAGGTTTTATCGGAAGAGCCATCATCGTCAAGGACAAAGAAGAAGAAGAAAAGTGTCACTACAAAGATTGATTGAACGAGGGGGGTAGGATAGGGGCTGCCTCTACTAGATTGGTTGTCTCAGATTCGGGGAAGAAAATCCTCGAACCCCAAACTTCGTATGATTATCTTTTTGTTCCTCCGTGAATATAATGATTGTGATTTTGGCTACGGTTTGATTGTTTTTGGTGATAATGTGACTGATTATAACCAATCTAGCTTCAATATTGATCCTCAAAACGATCCTTAAATCATTCTCGAGTCCGATGAACTCATTGTCAAGTCCAAAGAATACATCAATAATACCACCTACGACAGTGCCGATAACGAGGAGCCAATTCTCGAGCATCATGATACACCATTTTCCATCAACTTGGAGCTTTCCAACAAAGAGGAAGAGACACCGAAAGATATAATATTGATATCTCAAGAAGAAGAAAGCACAGAAGTTAACTTCAGGAGCGGAAAAGTGTTACCACCAAGAACAGCTCTAATAGCCAAAGGAAAACAGATAATGACTCGAGAAGAGATACCCCCTCCTCCACCAGTGGAAGAACCATATGATCAAGATATAATCAGAGGATCATATAAGGTAGACTGCAATGAGCTAGCTCATCTTAGGAAGTTGTCAGCTCAATTAAGCATCTACTACGCTCTGATTCTGTCAAAGAAGATGAGAGAGTCTCTGGTTACGACTTTGCTTGACCCAGAAATTTGCTTAGCTCAGTTGGCTAGCACATCATCAGATGAAGTTTGCTCTTTGAAAGAACAGTCAAGGATAACCTTCACAGATGAAGACTTGCTACTTGGTACCGCCGACCACAACCGTCCACTCTACATCTCCGTCAACATCGACAGATTTGTGTTATCTATAATTTTAGTGGATCCTGGAGCCTCTCTTAACTTGATTAGCCTACAGACATTAGTCTATTTGGACATTGAAGCTCAAGAGCTTACAACCAATAAAATGATGTTAAGAGGATTCAACCGAAAGGGAGAAAGAGCCCTCAGATCAATTACATTACTTATGAAGGTTGGAGAACTCATAACAATCGCTAAATTTCATATCATCGACGCTGAGACCTCTTTTAACACTCTATTGGGTCGACCATGGATTCATGAGCACAATATGGTTCCATCATCTCAACCAAGTACCGCAAAGATGGTCAAGAAAATTGCATCAAGGGAGATCTACAACCATTTTCAGTGCATCTTTAACGCTCTATTAGGTCGACCATGGATTCATGAGCATAATATGGTTCCATCATCCCTACACCAGTGCATTAAATAACCACTAAAATTGCATCAAGGGAGACCTACAACCATTTTCAGTGCATGAAGTTGGTATGCATGAAGATGCTGCCTACTACGCGCCTCCAAAGAAAACTGTCTTCTCTCGTGAAGTGATCACAAACAAAGATGAAGATTTAGAAGAATCACAAAAAGGAGGCCATTCAACTCCGCATCAGAAACCTTCCACCACTCCTTTACAACGAGATGGTGAAAGGTTTTTTAGTTCGCGCACCCGAGGTCGAGGCCGGGGACGTGGACGAGGAAGGATCAATTTAATTGTTGAAGCAACTAGGCCAAATATCAACATTGGTGACAAAGATAGTTCTGAAGATGAAACAATGATGATAAGACGGAAGAGACCTCAGTACGAGATATCCCTAAAAAATACAAAAAAAATGAATATGAAACAATGTATGATCAGATAAACCACTATGTGAATGCTATGACCCTTACTCCGATTCTCCCTCAAAAGGTCGAGATTTTAGAGGTCAAGGAGGTCTGTAGTGTTGGTTTAAAGCCCATCAAATTTTACCGTGCTTCTACTTCTACTGAGCTTGAAAAATATGTAAATTTGGATGTTGATTTTGGTGAATTAATGGAATTGCCTTTTAGTTACTTCTCACCTTGTATTCAAAAGTTAATTCAACGGGGAAACTTACCAAAACAAATGCCAAAAGAGAAATTTCAGATTTTTGAAAAATTATGGAATGGTAAAAGTCGAAGTCTCAACTCAAAAGAGGGTCTCAGATTTGGTAATGTCGGACCAGTCGATGATTCTAAATTTTGCATGATTGTTACTAGTGAATCAGAAGAGGATTGCTTCGATATAGAGGATGACCCTACTGATCAACTAATAGAAGATGCTCCCCCAGAATTTGAGGAGGAAATTAAATCTACCATTGATGAATTGAAAGTGATTAACCTCGACACTGAAGAACAACCTCGTCCCACATTTAGAAGTTCTCTACTCAATGACGAAGAATCAACAAAATTGATCAAACTATTAACATAATTCAAAGATTGCTTCGCGTGGAGCTACGATGAAATGCCAGGACTATCAGCAGAGGTTGTTGTCCATAAACTTGGGGTGGACAAGAATATAACCCCAGTAAAACAAGCTCACAGGAGAATGCGCCTCAAAATAGAACAACAAGTCATCGCTGAGGTGAAGAAATTGATAAACGCCAAATTTATTAAAGAAGAACAATACCCCATGTGGTTAGCCAACATTGTACGTGTTAAGAAGAAAAAAGGACAAATCCGTGTTTGTGTCGACTTCAGAGAATTGAACAATGCATGTCCAAAAGATGAGTTTCCACTACCTATACCAGAGATGATGGTGGACATCGCTTCAACTCATGAAATTTTCTCCATCATGGATGGATCATCGGGATACAACCAAATCAAGATGGCTCCCGAGAATGCAACACTTACAGCCTTTAGAACACCGATTGGAATTTTCTGCTATGCAATGATGCCGTTTGGCTAAAGAACGCTAGAGCAACTTATCAGCGTGCAATGATGAAGATTTTTGACGACCTCATTCACAACTAAGTAGAATGCTACGAGAATGATTTGGTCATCAAAAGTAAATGGAAAATATACCATTTATATGATTTGAGAATTGAGTTTGAACGATTACGATAATATGACCTTAAAATGAATGCCTTAAAGTGCGCCTTCGGCGTTACCTCTGAAAAATTTCTGGGATTCGTTGTCCGTTATTGGGGAATCGAGATCGACCCGGATAAGATTAAAGCTATCTTAAAAATGCCTCCTCTTAAAACTTTGAAACAACTACGTTCCTTCCAGGGAAAGCTGACATTTCTGAGACACTTTATTTCTAATCTCTCAAGTAGGTGTCAGCCTTTCTCAACATTAATTAAAAAGGACGGCAAATTTATTTGGGAAGAGAGATGCCAGCAGGCCTTTGAGGACGTTAAACAATATTTAATGACACCTCCCGTCTTGGCAGCCCCTATCCCAGGGAAACTGTTGATACTTTATACTGCGGCCTTAGACGGCTCTCTTGGAGCCCTCTTAGCCCAAGTCAATGATGAGGATAAAGAAAATGCACTCTACTACTTAAGTCATCGCCTAATACCGACGGAGATAAGGTATCCACCTATTGAGAATCATTGTTTGGCATTAATTTTCACCGCCCAAAAGCTTAAATATTACATGGTCTCTCATAAAATTACCCTGATCTTGAAAGTTAATCCATTGCAATATTTGATGACTCCACCAACACTCTCCGAGCATTTAGCAAGATGGTCAATGATTTTATTGTTATTTGATATAACTTTTGTTCCCCTCTGTGCTATCAAGGGACATATACAAGATGAATTTCTCGTTGCACACCCACTGCCAGCTAGGACCTCTCTCAACGAAGGATTCCATTGAAGTCACAGTGCAAGGAAGATGACTCTTGTCTCGGATCGATTTCAAAACTCTACACAAGCTTAGAAAAGAAGAAACAATAATTATAGTTACAAACATCAATAAAGATTGGCATAAGCCATTAATAGAATATTTGCATACCGAAAAGCTGCCAGAAGTCAAGTCAGAAGCACACCACATCACAGGAAGGGCTATGTCTTACATCCTGATGGGAAATATTCTCTACAGAAGATCATTCGACCAGATGTGGCTACGGTGTTTGAGCAGAGCCGAAGCACAAAATATTGTCAAAAGGTACATACCAGATTGTGTGGCGCTCACCAGTCAGGACCGAAAATGAAGATGAAGATCAAAAGTCTCGGCTATTATTGACCAGCAATGATTTCTGATTGCATGGATACAACTAGAAGATATCACAAATGCCAAGTGTATGGGGTGATCTTACCCCAGCCTCCGAACGTGCTACACCCAACTGTTGCCTCGTGACCATTCGAGTGTTGGGGCACAGACAGAATAAGTCTGATAGACCCTCCATCTTCCAAAGGACACAGGTTAATACTTGCTGCTGCAAATTATTTCTCCAAATGGGCAGATGCAGTACCATTACGTGAGGTTACGACTCAACACATCCTTCAATTTTTCAAAAGCCAAATTGTCTACGGTTTTGAAGTATCGCAAAGAATAATTTTCGATAATGGGACAGCTTTCAGAAGTACAAAGATCAACAATTTTGTCAAAAGACGTGGGATAGATTGGAGATGCTCTACGATTTACTATTCTAGAGCAAATGGTCTGGCTGAGGCTTTCAACAATAAATTGGTATAGATTTTGAAGAAAACACTGAATGAAAACAAAAGGAATTGGCACAACAAACTATTAGAAGCCTTGTGGGCCTACCGGACGACTTTCAAGACTCCTACTCAGTATACACCCTATATGCTCGTGCACGGAACTGAGGTCGTGCTACCGCTAGAAATCCAGACACCACCTCTCAAAGTCGTTGTTGCCAATCAACTCGCAACGGAAGAAAGTGCAAAACTCAGACTTGAAGAACTCGAGAGTCTCGAGGGAAAATGACTAGAAGCACAACATCATTTGGAGCTTTACCAGGTGAAGATGGTACAAGTCCATGATAAATTGGTCCGCCCAAGGACATTCAAAGTTGATGACCTCGTACTTGTGCTCAAAAGACCTATTCTTGTACGCCGCAAAATAGGTGGAAAATTCGAGCCAACTTGGGGGGGACCATTTATCTTTGAAAAGGTCTATACAGGAGGAGCCTACCAGTTAGTGGTCTTCTAGGGCGAAAGACCCATGTTACCAATAAACAGGCAATACCTGAAAACATATTATGCAACCAGACAACGCTTGCCTCTGCTTTCTTTGAAACTTTAGAAACTTTGATTGTTTTAGGGTTATCTATGTGGCCAAATATCTATGACCAACTCCAAATTTTGTAATTAACTTCAATTTAATGAAAATTTTGAGAAAGAAATTTTAAACTTCAAATTTTCTTCTTTCCACTTTTGAGTATAATGCTCTACTAAATTAAACAAAACACATACATAAAATAAACAATTCATTTCACTGAAGAAAACTAAAATTTACTTTAATAAATACTTTGTTTTATTCTTGTTCATGACAAGTTTTGGCCCACCGACGTCTTTCCTGTCATCTGCAAAAAATGTCTAGACAGAGGCTGATCTTTACTTGATGGCTGGAGCCTTGCACTAAATGAGGAGATGCCACTGCATGGCAGTACCATTAATTTCAACATGGATTTTAACCAAGTTGACATGGACTACAAAGGTCCTCTCATGGACGTAGTCAGCTGCAAAGAGAAAGAGGGATTCCCTTCACTACCAAGAGTGACCACAAAAGATAATGTATCACGTAAAGGCAAGAACATGATAGCAGAGCAAGATCCGATGGAAGGGCCCAGCCGTCTGCCCTCCATGGTAGCTACACCTCCTGGAGGCTTAATAGCCGCCAATATGAATGGCTGCCAAGTACTCTGCTTCGCAGGACATAACGCATGAACGCCAACCGCAAGAAGCAGAGATCTTTTCTACGACAAGAACGCATACATCAAAGAGAGACGAACACCTTGCTCACCCATACTGTTGAGGGGTATGTTTTTGATCCAGACCTGAAAGAAACTTCTGCTAGCCTTCCCACCGCGGATGAAGAACCAGGGTTTGTGACAGAGTCTGATACACTTTTAGTTTCAGATGTTTTGTGCAAGGGTTGCCCGACATGTAACTTTGAAATACCAGTCGGGACATCACCCACAGGCGCGTTTGTAGAATGCCCGGATTGCAATGTTCTACATTTACGGCATTTCAGTACAATGGAAGAGTACACCTCAAGTGCCAACAGATCTCAGACTGCAGATTTTATGATGGATGAGCCATATGTCCCACTGGGGCATATTAGTATGTACAATGGAGCCTAGGGTTGTACATCCCGCTAGAGACCGAGTCTCATGCTCCAGATCAACCAACACCAGTTTGGGTTCCCGCCAATGCTCGAAGGAAGGAACGCTCGTGACAGTTGCCAACTCCTGGTATGATAGAATGCTACAAGATAAGTAAAGTAAATAAAAGAGAATTTGAGTTTTATGAAGAAGTTTAGGGAAAGTTCATCAATATACTGGAAGGCCTAGAGCTGTACACCAAGGTTTTCTCTGAAAATGATGAAATAAGCATTCTGAACTGTATCTTTGATTTAAGAGATAGAGGCTGAACGGGCCTTCTCATGGAAAGGACATATTCCGAGCCAAAGAAATGGATGAGAAGGAAGGGAAGAATCACCATCCAGTGCGGCTGCTGCTATAACTTTACAAATGACAGACAGGACAATCCACCTGAGATCCTCATACATGATCTAGTGGATCCACTACCACCAATGATAAAATGGATGATCAAAAGAATGGTCAAATGGAATATTCTACCTGCTACTTGTATTCCCAATAGTTGCATTATCAATATTTATGAAGAGGGTGATTGCATTCCCCCAAACATTAATCATCATGATTTTGTGAGGCCCTTCTGCATGGTCTCATTTCTGAGTAAAAGCAATATTTTATTTGATAAAGAAATCAATATCGTCGACCCTAGTGAATTCAGAGGTTATGTGGAGATTCCTCTACCAGTCGGTTCAATACTTGTTCTTAAAGGCAACGGTGCAGACGTTGCCAAACATTGCATTCCAGGAGTACCACACCGTAGGGTGTCTGTGACTTTCTGCAGGATGGATGACAGCAAAATGTCATATGGATTTCAGCCGGACCCGGAACTGGAAGAACTACTGCAGCATGAGCTATGAGAGGGTTGTACCTCTAAGTACATGCAAAGGGAACTCTTATCCTGGAGCATGACTTAGAAGGTCTGCTTGAGCAGGAGCTCGTCATACCTAGTACAGACGGTAAGAGGGTTCACTTTTTTTAGCAACGTGATATGTATCTGATATGTTCAGCCTACAATGTATTCATAGCTTGAGATGTTCTAAATGTATTTCAACATGGAATATATATTGTACCTTTTGAGGTGTTAGCCTATGTTCAATCTATGACATATTTTTATTGAAGCAAATTAATGAAAATTTTTCTCAAGAATGTGCCTTTTTGTAAGTTGCCTTTTTGTGCGATGGATAGAAGCCACGAACCACACATTGGTTTAGAATTCCAATGAACAAAGAATGAAACAAAAAACCTTTAACAATAAATAAAATTTAAATAAAAATAATCACCAATAAATAAACAAAAAAAACAAAATTCTTTCAAAAATCAACCAATTAAAATTAAAACTTTAAAGACATATTTTGAAAAATTAAATGTGATAAAAAATCTCTTGAGTGGATTCTCTCCTTTTCAGAGTTTCTTACTCTTTGTACGCGCAACACAATCATCTTTATTTGCATTAACTCTCTTCACATCCACGCGGAATTTTGTAATCTTCACAAAACCCCACAAAGCTCTACAATTTTTCTTCAACAAAATCAACCTTTCAACATGACACACTTCTGCCAATTCAACACCACAAGCTCTTTGTAAATTTTAAATCTCATTTTTTAAATCAGTACCTAAATTCTGATTTTCACCTTTCGAGGTCGATTCCTAAATTTCAACTCTCTTCTCGAGATTGATACCTAAATTTGAAATCTCATTTTTTTGAATCATTACCTAAATTTTGATTCTCACCTTTCGAGGTCGATACTTAAACTTTGACTCTCTTCTTGGAATTGATACCTAAATTTCAATTCTCACATTTTTTGAATGAGTACCTAAATTTTGATTCTCACCTTTCGAGGTCATTAGCTAAATTTCGACTCTCTCTTCTCTAGATTGATACCTAAATTTAAAATCTCATTTTTTTGAATCAGTACCTAAATTTTGATTCTCACTTTTCAAGGTTGATACCTAAATTCCGACTCTCTTCTTGGAATTGATACCTAAATTTCAATTCTCACATTTTTGAATTAGTACCTAAATTCGGATTCTCAACTTTCGAGGTCAATACCTAAATTTTAACTCTCACTTCTCAAGATTGATACCTAAATTTTAATTCTCACATTTTTGAATCAGTACCTAAATTCCGTTTCTCACCTTTCGAGGTCGATACCTAACTTTTAACTCACTTCTTGGAATTGATACCTAATTTTCAATTCTCACATTTTTGAATCAGTACTTAAATTCTGATTCTCACTTTTCGAGGTTGAAATCTAAATTTTGACTCTCTTCTTGGAATTGATACCTAAATTTCAATTCTCACACTTTTGAACCGATACCTTAATTCTGATTCTCACTTTTTGAGGTCGATACCTAAATTTTGACTCTCTTCTTGAGATTGATACCTAAATTTCAAATCTCATTTTTTAGATCAGAACCTAAATTATGATTCTCACCTTTTGAGGTTGATACCTAAATTCCTACTCTTCCTATCTTTTTAGAATTGATACCTAAATTTCAATTCCCACCTCGGGGTCAGTACTTGCGTACTAATCCCCATCTTCTAGAAATTTCTGAAATTTCATAACTCAAAATCTACTCTCCAATTCCCACTGAAAGTCTCTATTCCTTGACTTGATCAAATATGCACCCACTAATTTCCCTAGCAAAAACAAATCACACACGCAACTCTACACATATTTTTGGGTCTGTTGACTTAAGAATTTGTATTGGTTTTATTGATCTCATCGGTCAAGGCCAATACACACGGTATGCTTGCCCAACACACCACACCTATTGGGGGACCAATTGTTGACCTTACTTTTGGTTGAGGTTCAATTTTTCCTCTTTAGTAGCCTAAGTTATAGCCGTAGGACTTTCTTATAGACTATTCTTAGAAAACAAGACATGGGACCCTCACCATTAGAAATTCTAATCTCCTCTTTACTCAACTTGAAGTTCCACATATTCGTCCTAACCTCTAACACCTATTAGGTGGGGTTCATTATGGAGGAACTCAAGATGAGTCACCCTTAGGACTGCTGGCCCTTAGGGTTGACCTTGGGTGATGTTCTAGGGCTAAGGTACCTGTTTGCACTCACAATCACTCACTACCCGAAACCCAGAATTTCTAGGCAATGGTCCCTTGATACTTTTGGGAGACACCTGTAGGTGGTTCCCTAAACCCATTAGTCCTGTCTATGGTTTAACTAAGACCACCACATAGAGGACCCAAAATGGGGTTTCTATTGATCCATGGCTTATTAATGGTGGTTGGTGTTCCAACTCCACTAAGATACCCAACCTAGCATTTTACCCCCAAAATTCCCCAAACTACCCAGATACCCTTAGAACCCCAAATTTTGCCAAATTCTTCAAATTTAGATAAAATTCCCAAAATTGTTCAAAAATCATTTCAAACACCTTGAAACACCCAAATTACCCAAAATACCCAAATTGGCAAAATTACCAAAATACCCCTCTTGGGCCCAAAATTTCAAAAATTCTCAGAAAATCTCAATAAATCCCAAATATTCCTAAATTTATATTCTTTAAATATCACATGGTCCAATTTGGCCAATTTGACCATCTTTGATCAAAACCCCCAAATTGCCCTTTAAAGGCCCAAATATCCCCAAATTCAACTCAAATGTTCATCAATTTGATATAAATTTAACCCAATTTCAATCCTAAACTCAAATTTACTTTTTATATGGCCAAAATAAACCAAATTCAAGATAAATTGGCCCATGATTTGATCCTAATTTTGGTATAGGTCAAACCCCCAATTTTGGTCACATGACCTAAACTCACGAAATTGAACCCATAGCCATGTCAATTGGCCACAATTAATGTTGCAAAATATTTATAACATTCATACACATCAAAATCAACTATAAATTGGCTTTGAGGAAGCCTCAAATTCATTTAATTTTGGCCTAACTCCAAAATTCCCAAATTTAGCCCCAAATTGACTAAGTTCCCAAATTTCACCCAATTGATTGCCTTAACCTCCAAATTAGCATCCAATTCATGTTGAAAAATCTTCATGGGGTCCCTATTGACCATTTACAATAATCAATTTGGAATTAGCGCAAGGCTAGCCTAAACTAGACCCAAACCTAGCCCAATAACTAAATTGATTAAATTTCAAAATTCCCTCAAGTTGACCCTTCAATTGAGCTCAAAACCACTTTCACCCTTCACCAAAGTTGTTCATTATAATCATATACACCAAATGCAACATTTATTTGGGCCAATTGACATGGCTAGCATAGACCAAACCCAAGACTTGATCATTTGCACCCACTTCGACCCATGCACTAAATGTGACCCAACCACTCTAAAACAACCAAATTAACTCCATGATCTAAATTAACTCCTAAAACAACCAAATTAACTCCCAGACTTAGACCAAACCCAACCACTCTAAAATACTAAATGTGACCCAACCACTCTAAAAGAACCAAATTATAATTGTGACCCAACCACTTCTTAACAATTATAATTGGCCATGACAACCACCCCTTAGCCACTTTTATAAGAAGCACCTCCCACGACCATGGAAAAAGTGTTGAAAATTTCTTAGAGAGACCTCCTCAAATTAACTACAAAACTTCCCTAAGATCTCCTCAGTGCATCCCAACCACTTTCCCTCACCAATTTCTACTGTCGGAGTGCAATTTTGAGCTCAAAACCTTGCCGGAGACTAGGACAGAGCCCATTACACCTCCACACTCCCCCAAATTTAAATTAACTCTACCCACACCTTCAAAACAGTGAAAAAAGCCAAAGCCCAATAAAATCCCCCTTTCACAGAGCCTCTACCATAGCTCTAGACCAACACCCAAATCCGACCGTGATTGAATTCCTACTTAGGCCTCAAACCACAGCAAGAGGCCTAATCCCTAGCCTCTTTGTACCATAACAAACGTGTCAAGACCCTCTGATCAAAGCTTCACTTTTCAGAGCAAAGGTATAGAACTTCTCTCCCTCCCGAGCCTATTTTTATTTTACAATTGATTATGCTTAATTTAATTACAAGATTACCGTATGGATGTGTTCGTATCACTTAGGAGAATCCATAAGATCAAAACCAAAGTGATTTTGTTGAGTCTAGGCTGAGATCTTAGGGTTTTAATGTGGACGGTCACAGGATCATTTTATCGGGGAAGATGACGGGGAGCCGTTTGATCAAGCGTGTATCGAATGGATGGAGGAGATCAAGCCGGACAGCGCTTCAAAACATAAACCACGGGCCGAGTCAGCAACTACGTGGATGGCGACGTCGAACCAGAGGGTGCCACGTGTGCCTTCGGAGCTGCCTAGGATCTAGTCAGCACGTGCTGTTTAAATAGATAAATAGCGATTTCCCTATTTATTTAAACACCCCTAACTTCAAAAATTCATAACTTTGTATAGAAAAATAAAAAAAATAAAATAAAAATACCCCCTTGGTCAGTGAACAGAGGAGAATAATGTGAAAATTATTTTAAGTCCATGGGATGCATATATTATTTTTAGTTAATTAAACACTAATTTGAATGTTTTGAATCTCCATGCATTTAGACTTATCACTATAGCTTGAATTTTTTGCATGTTGTAGCCTCTGTCAACGGGAACATCCTTTGATTTTTCCAAAGTCAAAGCAGGTTCCTAGACAGAGAGCTATATTTTTCAAGTTTTTGCACATCATTTCTTGAAAATAATCATGAAAATTAGCATGTTGATTAGAAAATTCTAAGAAAATTTTAGAAGGTCCACCATAATTAGAAATAATTTCATGCGCCAAGTCTTTTAAAATGTACTTAATTTTTAAGAACACTAAATCACTAAGATAATTAATTTTGAAGGATATAAACATTTAAATGACTTGATTTTTGATCTCCACATTTATTTATGATTTAGAGAACTCACCATAAAAATTTCAAAATATTTTGAGTACATTTGATAACTTAAATTGATTTTTAAAGATAAACATCATTTTTGGCATTTAAATGATTTTTAAAAATCAAAATATAACTCAAAAATTTATCAAAAATTATTTTTTGAGCTCTTTGTGATTAGGGACATTTTCTAAAAATAAAATGATATTTAAAATAAAAACTTGATTTTTAGCATATTTTAAAATTTAAATAATTAAAAATCCCTAAAAATCACAAAAATATTACAACTTATGAAAATGTTCTGAATTGGTTCATAATCATATAGAAATAGTTAGAATATTTTTCCTTGTTTTCTAAAAAAAGATATTGAATTTTAAAGCTTAAAAATGATTTTTTAAAGGCTAAAAATGAGTTTTCATTAAAATAATTCCAATAAATCAAATAAAATTTAGAAAAATATAAAATCTATTTTCTTGAGTTCTCTGACCTTAGGGAGACATTTCAAAAATACAAAACTTGATTTTCTCCCATTAAAATATTTTATATTTAATAAATACTTTTGAGTTTAAAATAGTTCTTAAAATTCAAATTTAATTCAAAAAATCTAGAAATTTGGTCCAAAGGCTTCTCAGGTCTATGTCTACCTCTATTAAAAATGTCAGGAGATTAGGAGTCAACTTGGTCAAGTTAGGAATTTTTCTTTGAAAATTCTATTTTTGCATGAAAATAATTATATAAATAAATTAAATTTTGAAAAATTAAAATTTCCCCGCTGATGTCTTAATTGACCCATGAATGAGGTAGGATAAAAATTTCAAAGTCAGTTGAATTGAATTTGACAAATTATGAAGTGTTAGAGACTTAGGGGCAAGTGTGTAATTTTGAAAATTTAGCCTTAATTAACATTTAGGATTAATTTAAGGAGGGAAATGGGTAACCTCTGATCATAATCTATTTATTTGATGTTTGAAACACAAGGGGTTAATTGGTAGAAACCAACCTCACTTTCTTAATCAAAAAGATAAATTGATAATGTCTAAATTATTAAGATTTGAAAGTTTATTAAAATAAAATGAACCAAAGACTTAGGGGTATGACTTTTGAAGCAATAATTAATCAATTTAATACCCCTATTTTGATGTTCAAATAAAATTCAAATCATGAATTATGATCTCCTAAAGCCTAATCTTTTCAAAATTAATTAAGACGCTCACCTAGGTCTTAAGTTCTTTGTAGTAACATAGGCTAAATCAAGTTTTATTTAAAAAAGGATTAGAAAAGTAAACATCATTTAAAATTAAAACATTACAAGCACAATTAGGGTTAAAATTTGGCTAAGTGTTCCAACACCACTAACTTGCCTCTTTATGGGTCTTCATCGACATAATTCTTAAATTGAATCACAAGTGATAATTGCCGTATTTTTAAGGATAATTGAGACATTAGTGTTCACCGAGCACTAAGGGTATTTACAAGATAAATTATTAAGCAACATAATAAGTTTAAAAGAACTCGGGATTTTACACCAGGCAGCGAGAGAGTAGCACAGACCTGCTTCTTTCTCTAGATCTCTTAGATACCTCGGAGATCTACCAAACTTAATATGTTTTGCTTGACAAAATCATCCTTAATTAAACTCCTAAGGACCCATCAAGATATGACATGGGGTTAGGAAAGCTACCAAAACCTTACTCTTTGCCTCTATATAAATTGCCTTGACATGCATTTTAAGTTTCAGGTGGTGGAACGAGAAGACTCGCCAGGTACGCTTTTACAGTTTTCAGCATTGTCTTTCTTGTACTCTTATGTTATACTTTTGTGTTTATACAAATTTACATGAAAAACTAAAACTATCAGGATAGCCACAAAACCAAACCAAAACCAAAACTAAAATCAAACAAGATAAAATTCACCCCTACAACATTTAAAATATAAAACAACTCAAAATTTAATCATAAACATCACACAAAACTACAACTTCAACTAAATTCGAAATATAAAACAACTTAAAATTTAATCACAAACATCACACAAAACCACAACTTCAACTAAATTTAAATATAAAACAGCTCAAAATTTAATCACAAACATCACACAAAACTACAATTGCAACTAAATTAAGACATTTCTATCGGATGATCGGAAATTCATCACAGGAGGTAACCTACGGTTGCTAACGAGGCTTCTCGTGGTCTAAATGAAATTATGGAACTCAATAATTTGAGTTTAGTAAGTTCATTATGACTAAGTGAATCCAATTAAAAATAGTTATGCTGGAACGAGGGAACCATAGGATCCTAACCGGTTTAGCTCTAATTATCTTTAACATGCCCCCATAAAATTTAAAAGAACTTCAACCGTAGGGCCAACAGATTTAACATTATAATTTGACACACTAGAAAACTTAAACTCATCGCGGCGAGGAGCTTGGAACTAGCATGGCGGGCAGCATGGCCATCTTCAACAGCAAAACCTATCTTTGCCAGCTAAACCAATCTTCCTTCCTTTGACTTAAACAACAAAGTAATAGGAATTCGAGGTTGCTTGCTTATGCAATGTAATTCCTCACCTTATCTTTGGGCTTTTGTATAGCCCTGCTATACAATATAAGCCCTAACTCGTTTTAGGATTCCGAGGTTGTAGTTTGTCACAACCTAAATCCTCACATCTTTCGGGCTATTTGTGTGATCGTTTCACACGAATGTAATCCCTAACTAATAAAATTGGCAGGATGAAACACTTAAATATTTCTCCTCAAAATTGAAGCCAAACATTAGGATAGCTAGGAAAGTCATCGAGGTTCCCCTCTGGATCCATGACATCCTCTAGTTCTTCCTCCTTTGAATTCTACATCAAAATGTTCCAAATTTGAATAAATCCCCTTTCACACCTCATTGTCCGATCTCATTGAAAAGTCCTACCCTTTGAAACTCCTTGAAGATAATATTTCCTCATTTTTATCGAGAATCTTCTTAGGTGACTTTGGTCATTTGAGATGTAATTAACTATAGGAGCTTGCCCTTATAAGAAGCATGTCTGAACCCAGCTTAATATAAACCCTAGTTAATTATTTATATTAAATAGGGGAACTTGTAGGCAAATATAAAGGTTTCACAGACCAAACAAACATCATATATTCCTTAGTTTATTTGTTCGAGCATCATCCTCAAGTTTTGTGTTTATCCTTCGGAATAGATACAACATTTGAGGTACAATGCTCTTTCATTTAAACTATGAAAAATATGGGATCAGTTTGATTTCATATTTTTCTAAA
>JXCR01142253.1:211045-234044 GCA_002079205.1 Phalaenopsis hybrid cultivar
ATATATATATGTAAATTAAAACGTCCTTCCAAAGCAGGCGACGAGATTTCGATTCCGGTGACCGACAGCTTCTTACGGGCAACTCCAACAAAAAATAGTGCCGACAAGGGAGCTTGAACTAAATTAGGATGATTGGAGGTTCCTTTGAAGGATCAAAATCTTGTGACCACTTAAGGATTTTCATTGATTGATATTTTATGTAGATAATTTTTTTGGAGAAAATTTTAACATAATCCTCCTCCTTCACAAGCTAACTCATTACATGCCTACCATCAAACAAACCAACATTCAAGAGCCAAAAGCTTTCAAAGCATCAATTTTTTTTCTAATAACATCCATCTTCGGATGTCCTGAAAGGAATTTTCAAAAAAGAGTAAATTTGCACTTCTCATTAATTTTAGTAACTTCAGCTTCTCTGAAGAATAGAGCAAGTTTTCCACTTTTCTTGCATACCTTCTTCAGCAAAGGGATATATTCAATGCTTTCAAAAGATTCATGATAGGCTTGCAAAAACAATAGTATATTTCTAAGACTAGAAACTTCAATGCCACCAAATTCAACAAATGAAGACTTACCAATGATGTTTGAATCAAATTGAGTGAGTGTGGTGTCCATGGCCCGAGAATCCTACCAATCACCCACTTCAAAGACATTCCTAAAAGTTTCACAAGGAAAATATTAGGAAATTGCCCAGTTTTGTAGTCGGTCTGCACCGTGGGGAGCATACTTGTCTTTAACATACCGATGTTTCTACTGAGACACTTGTAGTCACAAAGATAAAAACTTATCTCAAATCCTCTCTACCAAATGTCTTGAAGTTCCTTTGAATTCTCTTCCTTCACTCACAATAAAAACTAAAACTCAAAATAAAATAAAAGGTGGTCGGCGGCGGTGGCAGCGGTGAGTTCAATGAATTATGATTCTTGGATGTGGATTGGCCTCTTCCTTTAAAGATCCAAGTCTTCTTTAATAAAAATCTAAGAGATGCCTTATTTTTTTATCAAAATGTGTCTCAATTCAATAAATCTTCTAGAAGTTGCCTCCTTTCAAAAGACAATTAGATGAATTTTCATGTCCATGAACTATTTCTCATATTTTTATCAAGAGTTGCTTCAAACACCTCATTATAAATTAATCTAAATTTGATGAATCATCAAATAACTACTTCTGGCACTTAAGCATAGAGTACCTGGTGCTTTGGCGCAGCTCTCTCTGTTTAACTGACACGTAAGCGCTAGTCTTGGGCGTTTTGACGCCTCAGTTCATTTTTTGCACTTCTTCATTTTTGCTCCATTTTTTATCCTTTTTCACTCATTTTACCATTTTTCATCCATTTAATTGTACCTGAAAGTAAAACACACAAATACCTTTCATGAAAGCGTAATATCTCAAAAATAGGTACAAAAATGTGTATTAAAAGACTATATATTTTAGGTATATCTTGATTCAAATGAAGAGTGAGTTGGAAAAATCAAGAGGTCGTAATGAGAAATATAGAATACCAACTGGGGCAGATTATTAATGCAATTAAAAGTTACCCTGAGATAAACCCTAAGGAGATGAATGATGAGCAATTTGAAATTATCGAACTAATATTTAGAAGAGAATTCAATGATATATTTCAAAAGAACTTTGAGTTGAGAGATGAGGATAAGGACATTGAAACACCAATGAAAAAAATTCCTAATGAAGTAAAAAAACCTATTTCCTTAACTAAAACAAATATAGAAAAACTACATCTACCATTTACTCAGTTTCAAGGGGATGAATTGAAAGACAACCCTTAACAGAAGAGTAAATTAGAAGAATTTGATCCAAAATTTGAAATTTCTAGAGAGAATTTGATCCAAAATTGGGGAGATCATGAAGTATCTTATAAAGATCCATTTCTTATAAAATTTAAAGATGATATTAAGATGAAAATTGATAAAATCACTAAAAAAACATTGGATCTAGAAAGAAATATGAATAACAAGAATATGACTCAGTCTAAAAAGGAAGAACTGAAAGAAAATTTTAAATTCGAGTACTTTATAGGAATCCCTAGATTTGGAAAAGATTGGGTGATTGATCAAGGATTACTTAAATGGAATTTTGATCCAGGTTAAATCATTTGTCGGGTTAGTGACATTAAACAAAGCACCTTTTGGGAGGCAACCCATAGTTATCAGTGTGGTTTGGTTTAATGTGCTTGAGAGTTATGATTGTTAGTGGTGTATTCTGTTTTCTTTAGTGTGGATTGATCAGTTTGATTGATGATTAGTAGATATTTGGATTGTTAATGGATTGATTTGATTTTTATTTGTTATGAGGGAGGTGATTCCTTAGCATCTTACTATGGCTAGACTTATAAATTCTCTTATAGTAGTTGGATTGACGAGTCCACTGCAACTCAGGTCTCACCCGGACTTAAGTTTTACAAGAGACATCATTAATTTTAACAGCAATAATTCAATCTCAATTTTGATACTTCTTTTCTCTATCTTTGTTTTCATTTGATATGAGTAGCTAACTTATTTGATGAGTAACATGTGGATTAATTAACACTATCCTTATAACTACTAAAGGTGCTAATTAAGGGATATAGTGATGTCTAGGGTTGGTGCTTGATAGCCAATGTATCAGGGATATTCTTGTCTTTGGGATTATAATCTATAAAATCATTTATAGTTATCCAATTTATCATGTGTGTTTGTGTTTGTGTTATAATAATATAAAGAGTTGGAGAACACATAAATATATATATCCTTATGTTGATACCTGTTCTGCTTGTTAGACCTTTCTTTCCATTTTATCGAGCATGTTTTAGTTTAGACTTACTTTCTATTGCATATTGTTATGTCGTGATGAATACTAATAGATTTTTGTGATTGATAAAATTTATGAACCATTTTCTTCCTGTTTAATTTTTTTGTATTGAATGTTATGCATGTTTAAAATCAAGTTTATGGTAAGAATAAAAATAAATTTTAAAGTTAGTTTACTTCCTTTTTGTTTAATATTATTACAAGCATGTTTTAGGCTAGATTTACTTTCTCCTACTGTCATTCTATCTAGCTTATTCATGTACATGAATTTGATAGGAAGTTATAGTAGTTAGTAGATACAACTTTTGCTTTTTCTTCCCGCTACATTTTTTGGAATTAAGTATAAAATATTTAAAAATTCAAGTTTAGGGGAAAGAAAAATTTCTTTTAAAAAAAAAGTAAACTAAATTTTATTTGTTCGCAATTAATTATATTTTTTAAAAATTAATTTAACATGATGTTGAAAATTAGAGTTTAACTTTAAATGACTAATTTATGTTTGTAAATATTATGGTTCAATTAGGTAAAAGTTTTTAAAAACAAATGTCAATTCTAAAGTTAAAGATATTTGGTATGAAAGGATAAGACTATATTTTCTATTAAAAGTAAAGGAGATTATATTTTTGAAGTATTAAGAATCTGAGAGTTTCATGTAAGAAGAGAAGAATGAGATTTTAAGAAAAATAATAATCAAAACTAACATGAATTTATAAAGTGAAGAATGATAAAAAGTTTGAACTCTAAATAGAAGATAGTGAAGTTCAAAATTATTAAAGATTATCCAAATATAGTAAAAGAAAGGATTGAAAAGATCTAGAATAAAAAAAAGGAATGTGAGGAGAAACTTGAGGAGATGTTTAATAAAAAATTTTCTTCACTTGAATCAACTTAAGGAAATGACTTTATTGCATTTTCTAAACTTGTATTTGAGTATTAGCACCCTTAATAGTAAATTTTTCATAAAATTATTTTTCATATGAAAATTCTAAGTATACTTGATAAACAAATTATAGTTCTTCTTGAAATGAACAGAGATTCAGAAATCTTAGATTTAATTACTAAGTAATCCTATATTTATAGTTTTAATCTAAGCTATTAAAAGTTCTTCTTAAATTGTAGTATTTTATTTATTAAACTAAAGAAAAATTTTAATAAGTTAATCTCTATCCTAAGTCTTATTTTTATGTAGTAAAAGTGTCACTTGAGGACAAGTAAAGTTTAAGTTTAGGGGATTTTCACACGCCTGACACGCCTAAAAATTACCTATTTTTTCATATATATATTTTATGCACAATTTTAATAATTTTTAATGATATTACACTTTAAAGGAAGGTATTTTACATATTTTTGGTTTTAGGTGCAAGAAATGGACTTTTGAAGAAAATGAAACGAAAATGGTGTAATTGGGGGTAAAAATGAGCAAGAAAGAAAATTCTGACTTGGCAAATTTTTATATGTCTTTCTATGCTTAATCTATTTTACATTTCTCACATGCTTATAAATGAAATTACACTTTAAAGAAAGTTTTTTTTCATGCTTAATTTGTAAGTATATCTGTTAGGAGCGTAACACAATTGAAACGGGGTGAAACAGAGTTAAACCAAGAAAAATGGTTGCGCTTAAGGTGCCAATATCTAAACAACTGGCACTTGAGGCACCAAAATGGGCACCTTGGGAACTAGAGATGATATAAAATAGATTAAGATGACTCAGGATGAATTTTGAGTTGATTTGGAAGGCTCCAAATGTTTCAAAAGCCCGATAGAGTGATTCAATGCATTTAGACACTTTGAAAGGCTCATTAATGATAGGATATGTCTCTTGAATGAATGGAATTGTCTTTTGGGATTCAAAAGGTGTGACTTTTGGAGAGAATTTGAGAGGGAATTTTGAATTTATTTTAAAAGGAGGCAGCCTCTAATTAAGAAGGGGAGGAGTTTAGAGCATGATTGTGGCGTGAGAGTGAGGTGCCAAAATTGGCGCCTTAGGAACTAGAGATGATATAAGATAGATTATGACAGTTCCTAATTTTGAGTGGATTTTGAAGGCTCCAAATGATTCAAAGGCCTCATGGAGTGATTCAATGCATCTAGACACTTTGGAAGGCTCTTTAATGATAGGATATGTCTCTTGAATGAATGAACAAGTCTTTTGGGATTTAAATGATGTGACTTTTGGAGAGAATTTGGGATGGAATTTTGAATTCATTTTAAAAGGAGCCAACCCCTAATTAAAAAGGAGAGGATTTTAAGCCATGAGTGTGGCGTAAGAGTGAGAGGAAGGCTTTGGAGTAGAGAGACTTTTCTTCTAGGGTTGTAAGAAGAGAGGCAAGGTGAGAGGTTTCTTCTTCAATACATTTCTAGGAGAAAATTAAGTGTGATTGTAATGAGAGCAGGTGCTTAAAGGGAACTTTTATAGATTTTCTTGGGAAGGAGGGTGAGAAAGTTGTGTTCTTTTCTTTCTTTATTTTGTAAACTTGCTTTTATATATGAAATACGTGTTTTTTTTGTTTCCTTCTCATGAATTCTGAGTAGTCTTCTTTATCCTTCTCCCTACAATGAGATTTGGTTTTGTGAAGAATTGATTTTATTTTATATGATTTTAAATGCCAATAATTTGTGATGATTGAAACTCTGATCTTTATTTACATTTCAATTTGGCTAATTGAAATGTTAAATTTTTTTTAGAAACATAAGATCTGAAAGGGCTATGATTTCTAGAATATGGTGAGAGTCGCATTCAATTCCATGAGTGAGGATGTTGTCCATGGGGTTGAATGCAAATAAATAGAGAAATATACTTTTTTGGATACAGAATTACATATCTTAAGGTGAAAGATTAAAATCCCCAATTTGCTCTAGTTGATTTGAAACTAATATGAGATTGTTAGCCCTTAAGTGAGGAAGAAGTGGGAGCTTTGGAGTGAGAGCCGGTATCCTCCCAACCTAACCACGGAATTAAGGACCAAACTCTATATTAGTCAATGTTCTTTATGCACTTGAAAGAGGGTAAAGAATAGGATTGCTCATATTTGGCACTATACAATTTTATATAAAATTTTAAATTATTTTAATTACTTCACTTACCAAGTACTCATTATAAAGGGGAAGGATGTTTTCTTAAATTTGAACTCTTTGTCACAAAACTTCATCTAGTCTTTGTAAATTTAACTTTAAAGTTTAGAAATTAGTTTAGTAAAATTAGTTCTTTTAGTTACAATTATGTTAGCATTCGTTAAACCTATCTTAACTTGTCTTTGTTACTTTAATTTTTATAGTTTGAAAATTTTCATTTATCTTATTATCATAAGAATTTCCATCTTCCAAACTCAGACTTGATAGTAGTAGACTAGATTTAGCCTAAGGGATTTCTTATTGCGCTTCTCTATGAGATTGATGCTGGGGTTTTTAAAGGAAGCCCTATATTACTTGAATCGATACTTGCACTTGCATAGAAACCCTAGTTTGTGAACTATTTTATATATTTTATATAACATTTTGATTTTGCACATTAAATAATTAGTATAAATTGGGTCAAGAGTTTGGCCATATTTTTGGAAGCTAAATTACTGCATAATTTTGGGACAGGTCAAACTTTTGACACTATTACCGGAGATTTAAATTGACATAAAACATGCTAAAAATAGCACACACTAAGGACACATCAGGTACCTTCAACTCTGCACTAGTTCATCAAGTACATTTGCAGAGAAGAAGAGGTAGCCTTTTTTCCATCAACAAGGTTGGTATATACGATGATGTCAAGTATTATGTTTGTCATAGAAAGGTATCCCTACCAGCTTCAAATATTGTGGGACATCCACAGGCCACTCCTTTTCCTAGCTCTCACCTTGTTAAAGATAAAGTCACAATGAAGTGGGAAGAATGGTGTTGTTCCCGACTTACTCAAGAGTCATCTATAAAGCTCCCCATCATGTTGAACTCTAAGGTACGGATAAGTGTCAAATTAGACACCAATTTTGAGGCAGAAGAAGCCTCACCAGTGGACAAACCTAAAGGCTCATATGATGCTGGTCTGGATTACACTGACTAGGAAATCCTTCAGTTAGCATCAATGATCATGGTCCATCATTTGTCATAGATATCTTCAGCAAATGAAGTGTTGAGTATTGATTCAGTAGCATAAGGCTATCACAAAAATCTGATGGCTACAAACACTTCTAGTGTGAAAGATCTCAAGAACTTTTATATGCTTCCTAGACTCAAGTTTAAGGATGAAGGAATTTTGTTTTACAAAGTGGATTCTCATGTAATTAATGAAGAGGTAATTTTTTAAATGATGTATGAACAAGTATGTGTCATCCATCTTTTTTATTACTTTTTGTCATTCATTTCCAAACTTTTAAATAATGGGTTCTTACCTAAATAAATGATATGTTAACAAAGTCAAATTATGTAAGCTTATCTGGCTAAATAGATCCACAGAGCACAGATCTGGCCTAGCAAACGTCAAAAAAGCCAGGAAATTCCAAGATTCTAACTACCTCTTGCATGATGATTTCCACATCTAGAAATAGTGAGAACTTTACCTATAATTGGGAAGAAGTTGAAGTCAAAGATGCCCCTCCCGATTTAAAGGATGACATTTCTTTGACCATTAAAGAGTTGATAGAGATCGACTTAGGTAGAGTTGACGATAGTCATTCCACATTCATTAATAAACTCCTATCAAACTCTATAATAGGCAAGGTCATAGAGAATCTCAAGGAGTTTCGAGACTGCCTTGTATGAAGCTACTCCGAGATGCTATTGACCACATTTTTGGTGTGGTTTGAGTTTCTCCTCTCTAGAAGCATAGGATCTAGCCATAGGACTTTCTTGTTGACTATCCTTAAGAACTAGTAATGAGTCCCTTCTTAAAAAATTCTAAACACTTCCTTATTCTTTTTAGAGTTTCACATTTATAGTTCTAACCTCTAGCACTTAGCCGGTTGAAACCAACATGGACAAGCTCACAGAGAACTCCTATAGGATTGTCATGACTTAGGGTTAGACTTGGGTGGCTTACAAAAACACTTGAACCCATCATTATCACACATCATGAACCCTACAATCATTCACAGTTGAACTTTTTCCTCACTCTTTTGGAAGCTCATGTGGGTGGTCCTCAAGCCCTTAGCCTTTGGCTAGGGTTGTTAGGACAAACACATGGAGGATCCAAAAAAGGGTTGTCCCATTGGTTTCATGACATCAGTAGGGGAACATAATGATTAGAATGTCCAAACACCAATTCCACCTAAATGTCCAACCTTGGCCTCGTACCCCCAAAGTTCTACAAAATTACCAAAATACCCCTGAAACCCTAAAATTCTCAAAGTTGCCCAGATTCCCAAATTCTCACCAAAATCATGTCAAACCACTTCAAATCATTAAAAGTTTCCAAAATACCCCACTTTTCCCCAAAAATTACCAAAAAAAAACCCCATTTACCTAGAATAGCCAAATTCCACCAAAATTCCATAAGCATTCCACAACACTTCCAAATTGATTTTAAACCTCCCAAAAATTCCAAAATTGACCCAATTTACCTAAATCCACCAAAATTACCAAAATAAACCCTAAAATCCAAAGACCTGAATTTTCACCCAATTCACTTCCAAACTACTCAATTTCAAAATTCAAATCCAATTTTACTCAAATTCAAACCCATTTTATTTTCCCTATGATTAATTTTAAAAAAATCAATTTTCATGCTTTTTAAATTTCTATCTTCATATGATTATTTAAAAATCCCATTTCTTCATTCCTTTCCAAAGGCCCATTTCATTAATTTAAAAAAGCCCAAATTGAAGCCCACATGACAAAATTTCTTCCCTCATCATCCTTTTTATGAAACCATGCATCATGGCATCATATCATGCATACATTTAAATTTTTGCTCAATTTTAGTATCACAACAATTCCTCCCAAAATTCATAAAAGTTAAGTTTTCCTTTTATGAAATTTTTTCATGACCTCATGCGTGGCATGGCATGACCCATGAAGCCATCTATGAGCTCCATATGAGTCAACTATTCGAAAAGTGGAAAAAGGAGGGCTCTTCCCTTTTCCTCCTCACACAAGTTTTCCCCTCCTCATGATACATCTAAACTCTTTGTCCCATACCCAAACGAACCACCTAAACCCTCTCAAACCTCCATTGGATGCCCAGTTTAACATTCAAGGGAGGTTGTGCTAGCAGCTTGACCAAGGGATTGAACCCAATGCTCACGGGTATGGGCTTTGAATAAAGTGTCTAAACCCACCCTTGTGAGAAACTGAGGATATTTGGTATAGCCACATATGAATCATTAGGCTGGTGTAACTCTTAGGTTCATGCAGTAAGGGAGATGAAGACATTGCTTATGTGTGAAAAACGAGGGATACAAAAATAGATATTAGAATAGTATCTCCTACTCTTGACAACATTCATAGAGGGGACAAGACCAATGAAACTATTCACCAATACTTGGTAAGAATTACTCCTTACACTCTTAGGTTGTCAGTATTTTCAGTCCGATCAAGATGATTAACTCGTGGGCAATCAAAATTTTCCAAAACATATTTAAATATAATCAAAATTTGATTTTCTCAAATATCACCACTTTTTCCTGCTAAATAAAGTATTACATACATGAAAAATTAAAAGAGTTTTCAATGTAAGATTATTGAAGTCCATTGGTTAATCATCATGACTAGACTAGAATAAGTTTTCATTAGAATATTTGGTTGTAGATTCTGCCCAAGGTTGGAAGCAAACATCCCATCTCTGAGCCCCACCTTTACCAAAGTCTTACATTTAGCCTAGTTTTTCATATGTGATAGTGGGTTTTATTTTGCTTAATTCATGTTTTTATATGATTTATCTAAGTTTCCTCGTACTGAATTTTCTTATGTTTTGCTCAAATTTGCTTAAACTTCTTGAACTCTATTATATTATGCTTGTTATATTCACCCCTTTTGTAGAAGTAACAGAGACCCAACAGCACACAATTATATTTTATGGCATTTTTACTACAGTAATTTTTTTTACCATTCTTTAATTTTGCATTCCCTTAATTGCAATACCTTCAAGATAGAAAGAAGTAGCCATTTTTTTCACTATAAAATTTAAACACATACCATTTAATTACTAGATTAATAATAAGCAAAAAAAACATAAGAAATAAAATACTAAACCTGTAGCAGGTACCACTGGAGTAGATGGAGGGATAAAGCTATAACAAGAAAATAGATCTATACCAACTAAACTCTCCCTAGAATTAAACAACAAGGCATACGACTTTGAGGTAGCTCATCTAGCATTATGTAAATCCTCAATTTACTTTTAGGCCTAAGCACACCCATGTTATGGAATCTAGGACCTAACTCGCTTTAGGCTCTGAGTTTGTCATTTGTTATGACATAAAGCTTCTGATCATCTAGGTCATTTGTATGACCATGTCATGTAGAAGTAAGCCTAAAATAATAAAATTGGTAGGATGAAATATCAAAATAAATATATTATCCAAAACATAAAGCTACATAATAGGATAGTTTGGGAAGTCACCAAGGTTCTTCTTATGATTTGTGACATCCCCTACTTTTCTTCCCTTTAGATTCCAAAATAATTATTCCTATTTTGTCCATTCACATTTGATTTTTCAAGTCTGACCTTGAAACTTTAAACTTTGGAATTATTGAAGACAAATACCTCTGATCAAAATCGAGAGTCTTCTTAGGTGACTTTAGTCATTTGAGACATAATTGATACACCTAAAATATATAGACCTTTTATAAGAAGATTTATAGGAAGCTTTAGAACCCTTATCGTTTATATTATATAGGGGAACTTGTTTGTTAGTGATACACCTAAAGTATATAGACTTTTTACACACATTTTAGACATATTTTTGAGATTTTGTGCTTTAACGAAAGGTGTTTGTGTGTTTTTCTTTCAGTTATATATAGAGAACCATGGCTAAGTGCAGGTAAGGGCTAAAAGTAGTTATTTGATGATTCATTGAATTTAGATGAATTTTTTAAGAGGTGTTTGAAGCAACCCTCGGTAAATCGTGCGAAACAACCCATCGACACCAAATCTCATTTAATTGGATTTCGAAAGGAGGCAACTTCTAAAAGAATCATTGAATGGAGACATATTTTGAAGAGATACCAAGGCACCCCTTGGATTTTTATTAAAGAAGACTTGGATCATCAAAAGAAAGAGCCACTCCGCTTTTAACAGCCATCATCCATCCAAGTAACTGTAGTTGTCGTCGCCGCTGCCGACCACTTTTATTTAATTTTAACTTTTAATTTGTATTGTGAATGAAGGAGGAGAATTCAAAGGAAATTCTTTATGTTTTTCTCAAAATGATAAGTGATTAAGTGTTGAAAGGAAGTTGGGTGAAGTATTAGACTTCAATATTGGAAGAAGTTGTGTTGATTTGAAATCTTGTGCTTCATTTACTTCTTGATTTAGCAAATAAAGATGTTAATACCTATTATGAGAACACGTAAGATCCGAGATGGTATTATCTCAGTGAACAAATGGTAAGAATCATATATTTATTTCATGGATGAGAATGTAGTTCATAGGGTTGAGTACAAATAAATAGGTAAATAAACTTTCATGGGTGTAGAATTAGAGGACTTTAGAGTGGCAGGCTAAAGCCCCAAATTTGATTTATAGTTTTATGTTTTGATACAAGATATTAGCCCCCAGGTGGAGGAAGAAGAGGGAACTCCAGAGTGAGAGCTAGTATCTTCCCTACCTAATCAGTTTTCAAAACTATTCAAACTATAGATTAGCCAATATTTTTAATAGCATCTCTAGTGAGGGTAAAAAATATTATTACTCCTATTGGCACAACACAGTTACAATACTTCGACAAAAAAGCTTCTATACTTGTTACTGATTTATAATAACAAAAAAATATTTTAGTTATATTGTCTTCATCTTGCAAATATTTAGTTAAGTTAATTAGTTACTTTATTTTCAATTATCAAAAAAATTATAAAAAGAATCGAATTTTCATTCATATTATAGCATTTGAAGTTTTAATAAGAATATTTTGCTAAGTAGGATTTTTTTATCTAAACTTCCTAATTTTCTAGAGTGCATATTGTCAGCTTTCCCTTTGAGTTCGATATTTGAGGTTTAATCAAAAAGTCTTATATTACTTGATAATGATACGTATATTTACGTAGTATCCCATATTTAAATATTATAATTGTATTCTTCTCTGCTTCATAGTAAAAAAATTACCTAGCTTTTACTTTGGAACAAGTTTTTGACTTTGTTGCAAAATATGAATCATTATTAAGGAAATTAAGCATATAATTGCATATATCGCAAAAAAAATCTATATAGAAATTCACAATCAGTTAAATTAAAATATTTTAAAGACCAAACGGATGTCACAAATTCATTAGTTTATTTAATCGATCCTCACTATCAATTAATATATATATATNCTGACCGAAAGATGCCCAGTTTAGCTTTGGAAGTTATCTTCTGCAATATAGTTGTAGGCCCGAGCGTTTTTCTTGTCAAACAAACACCTTAGAGAATGTGGCCTGAATATAGAGTTAATGGTCATCGAAGAAACCAAAAAACTCATCGAGGCTAATTTTTTCGTGGAAGTTTCCTAACCTACATGGCTCGCAAACATCGTACCCATTCACAATAATAATGGATAGCTACAGATTTACATTAATTTTTGGAAACTAAATAAGGTCTTCTCGAAAAACAAATTTCACCTGTGTATACCAAAGCTGATGGTAGATGCGCATTTTCACATGTGATGTTTTCCATCATAGATGGCTTATCCAATTACAATTAGTTCCAGATGGCCTTAGAGGAAGAACAACATACTACGTTCCATACACTTATAAGCATCTTCTACTACCAGGTCATGCCCTTAAATCTGAAAGTTGTTGAATCAAGCTACCAACGAACTATGACGTAGATTTTTGATAATTTGCTACATTGTGAAGTCAAATTTCACAATGATGACGTAGTTGTGAAAAGTCATTCTGAAGAAGATCATCATTCAAATCAGTGGACCTTCATTGAAAACCTTAGAAAATTTTATCTGAAGATGAGCACATTAAAGTGTGTATTTGGTGTGTCTTCCAAAAAAGTTATAGGCTACATAGTCCAACATAGGGGCGTTGAGATTGACCCAAGCAAGATCAAATTTATCATAGAGATAAAGCCTCCTAAATACCTAACGCAATTATACTCCCCTCAATGAAATATTGTGTTCATTAGGTGGTTAAATTCAAATATCTCTACATGTTTTCAACCTTTTTCAGCTCTAGCTATAAAAGATGTATGTTTCCATAGGGACAAAGCATGTCAAGATGCTTTCAAAGATATCAAGCACTACTTGCTAAATATGCTTGTTTTGGCTGCCTTTATCGTTGGGAAACCACATATTTTATATATTGCCGATCTCAATGAGTTAGTAGGAGCCATGTTAGCCATGGTTAATGAGGATGGGAAAGAGACCACTTTGTACTAACTTAGTCGGTGTTTCATCCTAGTTGAAATGAAATATCTGCTAATTGAGAAAACATAGTTTGGTGTTGATATTTTCCAGTTTAAAAATTGAGGCATTACATGCACTCACCTCACACTGATTTAATCTCAAGGGTAGAAACCTTGCAATTTTTTATGAATCGTCCCACTTTAGTTAGGTGATTATCGAGATGGGTCATGCTCCTGTCACAGTTTGACATATCATATGTCCCTTAACAAACCGTGAAAGGATAAAATTTGGCTAACTTTCTAGTGGCTCATCCGATCCCAGCTAACTTGTTGTTTAATGATGACTTCTTCATGAGCACATGTTTGTCATTGATTCCGTCGAGTAGGAGTTATATTTTGATGGGGCATCCTTAATAAAAGAAGATCCATCAGGATACCTCCCAAGGGTGAAGGCTGACATCGGTCTTATTTTTGTGTTCACCAAATGTGGTATTCTTTGTTATTCCTATAGCTTAAAAGCACCACGTACGAACAACAAAGAAAATATGTGGCCTTCATTCTTGAGTTGGAATTATCCATCAAAATGAACATCAAAATGATTATGGTTTATGTGGATTCACAACTCATCAATAGTCAGGTGTTGGGAACGTACAAGGTTCTAAAACCTGACCTCTTGGCCTATCAGAAGAGGGTGATGGGTTACTACAACATATTCCTGATGTCGCGTTGATCAGGATCTCTCATTCCATGAATGCAGGAGATGACACCCTTACTAAGCTAGCAAAGGAACTATCTAGTCCTATTGGAGACCCCATGAAGGCAGTGCTCTGAGATTGAAGGGACATATTTCTGACGTGTCTTAAGTCTTTGGAAGCCGCCCTTGTATGTGATGATGGCACGATCCTTTCTTCTTTTAATAAGGTATATGAAGATCGGTGCCAATTGACCCAGTCCGCAACTACATAGATTTTTTAACTTCAAATGATTGCCAAAAACTAGGCCCAATTTATATTCAATGACTACTGTAAATAAATGAAAATAAATAATAAAACTTCATACTATGGGTGCTACGCAGTATACTTATAGCTTCATGTAAAATAAGATTTTCCTTAAAAACCCCAATATCGATCCCACGAGGAAAGCTGAAATTCTATAATATTGACTTGCAAAACTTCTATCTAAATTGCAGATATTACAATAGGAAAACAATTTCAAAATATTGGTAAAAGTTTAATACTAAATTTATGTGGAAAATTAAAAAAAAAGATTAAAAGATTGATATGGTTTAAAAACCAAAACAGTTAAAAAAGCTTTAAAAGAGAGTTTGAAATATTATGAAAAGATCTTTACCCTTACAAAGAGATGTTAATCAATGTAGGGATTGAATGATGAAAAAGATAAAATGTTGTATTGAGACAAATATGAGCAATCATATGTTTTACCTCTCTCGGTACTTGCAAAGAACATTGACAAACTTAGAGTTTCTCACCAGCTTGTGTAGTAGAGCTAAGTAGATTCTGGCCTCCCACTTCCAGATTACCTATTGTGCCTTCTCTATAGGGCCTACTAGGAACTCTTACGACATAAAATCTAGACTAAATTGATAAATAAATCTAGTCTGTCACCTTAGAAACATTAATTCTACGCCCATCAAAACTTATCTCTCTATTTATTTGCACTTCTCTCAAGTGATCGCAACGGCTTAACCCAAGATGAAATGTGGTACTCACTAGTTGGTAAAATCACAACTCTCCCAGGTCATTAAGTTTCTTAGTAGATTTTAATGATACAAATAACCAGTTTGCAAAGTCAATGAAGTACCAATGAAAATATCATCACAATGTTTTAAAAATAAAAAGTGATATGTAAATCATTCTCATCCCACAAAATTAATTCTCATATATAAGGAGAAAGAAAGGGAACTACTCAGAATTCATGTAGAAAAAAGAAAAAAAAAACTTAATTTGTATTAAAATTCATGTCTTATGATAAAAAACTAAACACAAATACAAGACACTTGTCTTTATGTTTTCTCTTCAAACAAATCTTGAAGTTTCGTTGAAGACAAACTCCAAACACTTATAGAAAACAAAGACTCTCAGTCATACACATGCACACACACACTGGACTTAACTGAAATCTCAAAGATAACCTAAAATGACTCCAACAAGACTCTAAAAGGACTCCCTTTTTGTCCAGAATTTGGCCCTATTAAAAATCACCAAGGGTCATTTCAAGCACCCCTTCAAAATTCGGCTAAATTTAATGGATATTCTAGAAATTTGGTTACTAGCACTATAACACTAGTTTGGGGCACTATAGTGTCCATTCAACCCATCTACTAGCGCTATGGCAGCAAGGGTGGCAGTATGGTGCCATACAAAAACATCCATTTTTGCTTCATTTTTTCCTCATATTCTCCAAATGTCCATTCCATTTACCTGAAATAAAAGAAAGCAAAAATTATTTCTTTAAAGTGCAATGTCACCAAAAATAGGCATAAAATTAAAATGAAATGTACAGTAAAAATAGGTTATTTTTAGGTGGATTACCAATCCATCATCACTTACTCGACGAATTGGATACTCCCCAACAACCTCTCCTTGGCTTCTTAGATCTAAAGGAGATCACTGTCATTTATCATTATGAATGGTACTCTCTACCAGTGCTCATTGAACCAGATGTGGTTGCAACATGTTGGAAGAGACGAGATCTAGATGATCGATGTCCATGAAGGTCTGTGTTGGTCCCATCAATTGCGCCTTAAGATGAAGATCAAGATTAAGATGCTTGAATATTACTAGCCCTCCCTTGATTACATAAAAACTACCAAGAATTGTCATCGTTGCTAGGTATTTTGGCTTTCTTAGAGGTGGCGGGGGACCTACAGCACGACAGTGTGCCGCTACTTTAGCCCTTTTAGAGAAGCGGTACCGCCGCGGCATCCCACGAATTGGTGTGAACACAGAAAGCTCTATCTTCCCTGCGACCCTGCTTTGTCCATCGACCTTTTACCCTGGTGCCCCCATCTGCGACAGTAGATCCCATGAAATAAGAGGAAGAGCAAGCACCACAGTAGCAGAGAAGCGAAGAAGTGTGAGAGAGAGATTTTGAGTTCACGAGTGACTAGTGGAACTACCTACCTCCGTGAGAATCTTCATTCCCGTTGCTCGAATTGGGGGAGAAGTAGCCGGCGTGTGCAGGGAAAGGCAAGGACGGACGTGAAATTTAGTGGTTGAGAGGCATGGCAACCGAATCAACATGGAGGAACCTTAATGGCTGACCCGTGCAGAGCATCCATGAGATCTGCCATTGATAGATTTTAGCAAGATTCAGGCTTAGATAATGGGAAAAAGAATGTGATCCATTCGCTTCCCTGTCCACCGCATCATCATTTCCCCCTTTCCTCTCTTGCCTCCAAACTGTCGTCGAGATCATCACAGTTCTCTACTGCATTATCGACAATGACACCCAACTTCTATCCATGGAGACTAGTGCTAGTTTTTTTATTGATCCTACTTTGTTTAAGGTATCTCAGACTTGTATCGTTGTAACTAGAGTCGTGACTTGCATCGTCGTGTTAATAGAGTTGATATGAGGAATAAGATCTTGGGGTATCATTCTTTAGAAGTATTTGTTCTATTCTATCTTAATGAATTGATTGAGTTGGTATTAATGATGAAGCCAATTTCATCATTCTCTTTGATACAGTAATGTTTGTCCAATTATAGGAAATTGTATTGTTACTCATACTGAGGGTTTCTCTAGAGCTATCTAACTTATAACTTGCTTACAAAAAAAAAATTATAGGAAATTCATTCGGTAAACTTTGTCAATGGGCTTATGGTTTTTCAATCATCCTTTTATACTTTGCACTGTCTTCCTTTTCATCTAATTTGGATAGAAATTCATTTCTCTAATGAACGTAATGATGACCAATGAGCCATTTATCTTTTTCTTTAAGCAGTTTAAATTTTTTCATAGTAGCACATAAAGTAAATGCTTGAATATAAGTTTTACTGGTGCATGCATATGGTGCATTCATGGTCTCTAATGATGGATTGCATTGTTATAATTATTTTTCTTTCATAGAGTTGATAACAAAGTAGCTCACCTGTATGCTCATATTGTTGAACATAAAACTATGAAATGTTGAAGAGCAAGATTTGTCCATATTTATCAAAATATATGCATTTTACATTTTAATTAAGTTTGATCATTCAAAACATCAAACCATAAAATCAACTATTGTAAGATGTAATATCCATTATTATTTTGAAGCAAAAGAAAAAAATTGAAATTCTAGTTCCAAAAGCATTGATTAGATTCTATAATATATTAGGTCTTACCCCATTAATGAAAACACTTGCAAATTCTAAAAAAAAAAATTTAGCATTTTCGGGGCTTCCTGTTAAGTCAGTGGTGTATATGAACTTACTGTTCAGTTCAAAAATGAATTTCTGCTTCTAAAGATTAAAAAATGTGGTACTTACAATCTTCTATTAAAATGTTCTACCAAACAGGGGCAGCATAGTCATTTTTCCAAAAACAGCTGCCCCACAGTTGCTTTCACACATCTGCTCAAAAAAGACAGCTGACTTCCCTGCAGCAGCTTCCTGGGCAGCGCAGCTGCAGCTGAAAATCTGAGAAGCTACAGCTGCTCCGAACATACACTTAGTCGGGTACCTCACCAACCTCCAAATACATTGCATCCCACTTTTGCATCATAGCCTTTTGAGGCCTAGGGGACCAATATTATGGGACCCATCGATCCTCCGTCCTCTAAGGGACATCAATTTATTCTTGTAGCCACCGATTACTTCTCAAAGTGGGAAGAAATCATCCTCCTGATGAATGTCAAGGCTGAAAATGTGTTGTATTTTCTCAAAAATAATATACCGTATTGATTTGGTGTGTCACGCTGTATCATTTTTAATAACGGGCTTGTTTTAAAAAATGCCAGGATATATTGATTTGCTCAACTCCACAAGATTGATTAGAGTTACTCCACTACATATTATTGAAGAGCCAATGACTTGGTCGAAGCATTAAATAAGTCTTTAGTGAACTCCAAAAAAAATATCGTTCACGTTAACATAAAAGAGCGGTTTGAGAAGCTTTCAGAGACTATGTGGGCATATCTTTCGATGTACCACACGCCTAATCGACCTACCTCTGACACATTAACGTTTGGGTTTGAAGCACTCCTTCCCTTGGAAGTCCAACTGCCTTCATTACAAGTTGTTTTAAGCAACAATTTCAATAATTACAACAACATTTGAACCAGCTTGGAAGATCTAAATAGCTTTGAGGGACTTAAGTTGCAGTCGAGCTAAATCGCGCACAAATAGCCCAATCTCACAATAAATTGTTAAGACCAAGGACCTGTCATGATTGGAAACTTGGTGATGGTTCGACGCCACCCTATTGTATCTCATCATTGAAGGCATGACAAATGTGACCCCACATGAAAAGGATTTTTCGTGATCGACAAAATTTATAAAGGATGAGATTACTTGTTAATCGATGCAGATAGATTTCATCTGATGCCCTATATTAATGGGCAATACTTGAAGAGATCTATGCTTAAATTTATTCTGCTTTTGATTACTCATTATACATTGAAAATTTGAGGTTCAAAGCTGTTGTAATTTGTAATCCAATTTTTGAGCAATAAAAAAAATGCATTATTTGTTCTCTTTGTTACATAAAGCTACTGTGACTACTTTATACTTGCTAGAAGGTTGTTCAAAGTACATAGTAGTTTCGATCAAGAGAACCCTTGCACTTCTCTTAATTTGATTGCCGGTTTGCATTTCGGGCAAGGCTTATACCCAGTGTTGTCGATAATCAATATAAGAAAAGCTATGCTCTTCGTTTATCAAGCCTCCCATCAACCCACTTTACGCAGGGTCTAGAAACTGGAATATCTACTCTTCATGAGTATGGTAGATATGCTTGTCCCATTCAACCCATATGAATGTGGTATATATGCTTGTCCCACTCGTCATAAATAAGTGTGGTGAATGTTCTTTTACGAACTTAACTTGGCGCAAAAGCTAAACAGTTTTGGGAAAACAATTATGGTAGTCAAGCCCCCTTTTGACACTTCCCTAAACATACAATTGATTCTTGCCACTAAGTCGTGAAATGAAAAATGTCTTTGAAACCGATAAAATTATTGAAACTATAAAAATCGGTGTATACCTTTGAAATTGATTTTTTTAAAAATTATAAAAAACTGAAATATATATTTTAGTCTATTAACATCTACATTATTCTATAGAGATAATGCAAGAAAATTATAGAGAGAGTGTAATTACAGTTTTATACTGCATATATATAATTGAAACGAAACATCTTGCTTGAAAGACTGCTGGTCTTAAATTTTATTATATTTAAAATTTTCATGGGATTTGTACCCGTTTTTCCTTCATTAAAAAACAAGTACAAACACCCTTGTTTCCTTGCGGAGCAGCTGTTCAGAGGTTCAGAGTTTGGGAATCTGCTCAGGATTCTGAGCTGTGTCAGTTTTGATCTAGTTATAAATTGAAAATTCATTCTCATGCACTGTATTTGCCTTTAAATAATTAACAAAATAATTAATAAATTATAGTACTATCTTGGATGCTAGTAAGAATACTAACAATTAACCTTGACTGTTTGCTAATTGGGCAAGCTGGGCCATGAATTTGTAAATAATGGAAGATCTGGGGTTGTGCTTGCATGGAGAGAAATAATATAGCAAATATACCCGAAATTTGCAACGATTTTGATTTTATTACAACAGTGTACAACAAAAAGAAGTATCAGTCTACAGAATATAAAATGCCATTAATGGTTACATGTACAATTAAATTTAAAAATATAATGTAATTAATGGGACTAGATTAGTCCATAATTGGTAAGAAGAAAATAAAAGTATAATATATTTAAACAACGTTTGGGATCACTTTTTTATTTTTTTTTTTAATTTTTTATATTATATTTTTATTTTTATTTTTTATTTTTATTTTATTTTATTTTACATTTTAATTAAAATAAACTATATTGCATATATTACAACATGATTAGCTATTTTTAGAAATATTTCAAATAAATTTTGCATATTTTAATAGTTTTAAAAATAAATTAATTTATTTTAAAAATTAAATAGTAAAAACATGCAAAAATAACACTAATCATACATATTTTCAAAATAAAATAAAATAAAAGTGAACTCCAAAAAGCCTTAAAACCGTTGAATGAAAGTGGTCTCATTTTGCACATATATTTGATATAAAAAATAATACTTTGATAATAATTTTTTTTGGAGCATTTACATATATGGCACCCAATTGTTTCGTATTTACGTATCAAAGACCTAAATTTTAATTTTTACGTTTTAGACCATACAAAATTTTCGTATCATTTTGATTATCAAAAATATCAAATCCTTCAGAATTTTGATTATATTTTCGTATCATTGTGGATGCAGAAGCGCCACCATGAAATAAATCCTTCAGATTCATGCATGAGATTTCATGAATTTGGATTTACATTGAAAAAAAGAGCTGGCATGAGTCCGCATTTTTTATGGTTGGTCAGATTTAAGTTAAATTCATGTCAAAATCTTATTAACAACGGGCTACCAAACACCCCGTGATGTTATTTTTTTATATGTGTGATAAAGTTTAAGGTGTTAGGTAAGAAAATAGTACCTTTAGAGTATTACATGTATAAAATAAAAAGTTTTGACTAAAGTGTGGATTAAAAAATATCAAATCTAAATTTCCGGATAATTGAAGAATAAGATGATTAAGATTTAAGCTTAACTCAGTAGGAAAATTAAGCAAATACACTAATAAAAGCAAAAATAAGCAACTTCAATTTTACTTGAAGAATCCTAAGAAGGAAAAGAATAACAAGGCCAAAGTTACGTAATTTCACTTTTTCCTTTGATAGTGAAAGATGGGTTTACAAAATTTTGATTGAACTACAATGAACATAAGTTTAGGCATAATATTTGAACTACAACAACTGCATATTAATAATTGGGTTATAAGAGCTACTAATAATTATCAACGATAATTAGTGGTGGTCATTAAATTGACTTCAAGTGGGTGAATTTTGCTCAACTTCATGCCACTAATCATCATAAATATGAAAAATTGGGGTAGGTATTGATTTATACTTTTTTTTTTTTTTTTGAGATTTTAACAAATCCAATCAAAATCTTAAAATATTTTATTTGATGGTTTGTGTTGATTTTTTTTATCATAAATTATTTATTTATCATCATTTATGTGTCGTAATAACCTCATAATTAAATGATATTAAGTTTACCGGATTCCTTTCATGCAACAGCTCTATTTGATTATAAGCATGTCAAATTTAAATATCATTTTATCTTTTACTTAATATGTCAAATCTTCTAATTATATTTAAGTGTTCCATCTTAGCTTCTTTGGACTCAAATCGACTTACTTTTTCGTGTTGTTGGGTAAGTATATAAAAAATTAATGACAATTAAAATGAAAATTATTAATTACGATTATATTTATCACAGTACGGTTTACATAAAATAATATTAACTGCATTATTTAAATAATAGCTTATCAAAAAATAATATAGCAAATATACCGGAAATTTGCAACGATTTTGATTTTATTACAACAGTGCACAACAAATGGAATTATCAGTCTACAGAATATAAAATGCCATTAATGGTTACATGTACAATTAAATTTAAAAATATAATGTAATTAATGGGACTAGATTAGTCCATAATTGGTAAGAAAAAAGTAAAAGTATAATATATTTAAACACCGTTTGGGATCACTTTTTATTTTTATTTTATTTTTACTTTTTATATTATATTTTTATTTTATTTTTTTAATATTTTTTATTAAAATAAACTATATTGCATATATTACAACAAGATTAGCTATTTTTAGAAATATTTCAAATAAATTTACACATTTTAATATTTTTAAAAATATATTATTTTATTTTAAAAAAGAAATAGTAAAAACATGCAAAAATAACGCTAATCAAACATATTTTGAAAATAAAAAAATAAAATAAAATAAAAGTGATCTCCAAAAAGCCTTAAAAACGTTGAATGAAAGTGGTCTCATTTTGCACATATATTTGATATAAATAATAATACTTTGATAATAATTTTTTTGGAGCATTTACATATATGGCACCCAATTGTTTCGTATTTACGTATCAAATACCTACATTTTAATATTTACGTTTTAGACCATACAAAATTTTCGTATCACATAAAAAGCAGTTTTTTGACAGAATAAAGTATCTCTCTTATACATAAATAAAGTGTCATAGATGCAAAAACTGAAAATTAGGAGTTAATTTATTAAATACATAGGAATTGAGTGGCATTTAATAGATGATAATCTTTCTTTTCTGTATATTTAAGAACATAAATGTAACTTGCACCCACAAGCTCCGCATTCGTCCCGTTCGGGCTTCGCCGGACCTCAAGCAAAATGATATCCTATATATTATGTTTATTATAAAAATCAAATTTTAAATATAAATTATTTAATAAAATTTTATATTAAATTTATGTCTAAATGTCAAAAAATGCCATAAATAAAAATATTATCATTTATTTGAAAATATGTTTTCATAAAATATATGTATTTCAATTTGGAAAGTTAAAATTTGCATATTTTTTGTAATTGGAGGATTTACATATATATATATAT
>JXCR01142254.1:31327-90903 GCA_002079205.1 Phalaenopsis hybrid cultivar
GTCATGGTGGGTTATGGTTGGCCCATTAGTTGGGTGATGGAGGATGGGCTTTGTTCTGATGGTTTAGGCTATTAGGCTAAATCTATTTATAACTTTTAAAAGTGACATTCAAGCAACTTTATTAAATGTCTCAGAGAACTCTATTGACAACACTTTATTATTCATTTGATTTATACTATTCAAACATATTTAAGCATGTTGGTAGCCTCAAAATTGCATGATTCTATGATTGTTGGATATCTTTTGTCATGTGCTAAATTTGACTATAACCATGTAAATTTATTATTATAGGAGCCTTTAAATATTATTATAATTTTTTTAACAATATTTCATTCAGCTTATTTTTAACAATATTTCATTCAGCTTATTTAAAGTCCAATAAAATTACTTTTGGTACTATTGGGTTTGGTTTGTCCAGACATTTAGTTTGACAAAAAATTTGTTGAAATTCAACATCAGATAGTTCTAAATTTAATCGTAAAAGTTTTTTATTCAAATTTTACATCAATATTCATGTATGATTTAATAGTTTTGCTTTGATATGTCAGATAATAACAACTAACTAGAAATAACTAGAGTATGTGAAGTAACATATTGGAGGGGATGATTAAAGCTCATAGCATGCAAAGAAGAAAGATAGCGGTGTTTAGATATGAAATTTTGTAATTTTGATGGATTAAACTAAAAAATATAGATGAATTTACCCTAAATTTAATAGCTCCTATTAAACATAGGATGCTTGAGGTAAAAAAGACTAACCTGATTAATTTGCAAGCGGAGAAGCCAAATGTGTAGTGAAAACAATTGACTCAATGTAATCTGTTCTAATTTTAGCGGAGACACGCCTTAAGAAAAAGGATTTGCAAACATCCCCTCCTAATGTGTGGTAAGATAATATGTATTTTCATGAGAATTTTGTCTTATAATTTTAACAATCGTTCTATTTCCTGTGGCCTGCGGTTTTTGAATCCGTANAATTAAAGCTCATAGCATGTATAGAAGAAATATAGCAGTGTTTAGAAATGAAATTTTGTAATTTTGATGGATTAAACTAAAAAATATAGATGAATTCACCCTAAATTTAATAGCTCCTAATAAACATAGGATGCTTGAGGTAAAAAAAGCATGACCTGTTTAATTTGCAAGCGGAGAAGCCTAATATGTAGTGAAAACAATTGACTCAATGTAATCTGTTCTATTTTTAGCGGAGACACACCTTAAGAATAAGGATTTGCAAACATACCCTCCTAATGTGTGGTAAGAGAATATGTACTTTCATGAGAATTTTGTCTTATAATTTTAACAATCGTTCTATTTCCTGTGGCCTGCGGTTTTTGAATCCGTAAGCCCTAGGTTAGTTTGCCAACAAGTAGATAAGGTTGTGCTAAGGGCTCCGCACGTAGAATTACGTATGGAGTCCAATGAAATCATGCCATGTTGCGGTTACAGAAAAAAAAAATGTCTGGTAACACAAGAAAATATTCTTCCCGTGTTAGTCAGATATTGTTGTGTGTTATTCAGATGTTATTGTGTGTTATTAAAGTGTTATTGATGTGTTATAGTGTTATTATAATATCGAAAATATTCTCAGAACACAATAACACATGAATAACATACAATAACAGCTGAATAACACGGAATAACACAGGGGAAATATTCTCTTGTGTTATCGGGTCGATTTTTTTCTATTACTTCCACGTGGCATAATTTCATTGGACTCCGCACATTGCGGAGTCCTGATGCAATATTTTTTCTGTGCTAAGAGTCAATTTTCATGCAAATAATCTCTAAAATTTGTAAAGATTAAATATAATTTTAACAGATTGTAAAGACTTTTCATCTAATCTAATTTTGATTGATTTAATTTTTTTTTTAATGCTGTAACAATAACAATTATAGAATGAATAGCCTTTCTTTTATTTTTAAAAGCATTAAATAAACTGTTCTACAAAATTTCACTTTATCACATATAATTGAAAATAAAATTCAAAATATAAAACCTTGATATTTTCTATTTTAGTGGTATAAAGACATAAATAGTCTTTTATAAACTCACTTGACCAAGTAGTACAATGACTATTACCGGCCCATATATAATTGAATNATGGGAGGTTGTGCAGCTCCCCCTTCCTTCAATTTGGACTAGATTTGGCTCTAGCTATGAGTTGGCTCTAATGGTGCCATAGTTTTGTGTTTGAATAGGTTAGAGGCAGCATGAAAGCTTAATCTTAATTGCGAAGGAATGTTTTGAGGCATNGTGTCACTAATAGGAAATTGAAATAAATATGTAATGTTAACTATTAAATAACTAAATTTACTAATGAAGAAACGAATGTGATATTCAATATATAAGAAAGCATCCTTCTCCTTGTCAAGAAATTATAGTGAATGGAAAAAGTGAATCAGTTCAAATTATATTGTGTCAAATAGGAGCATAAATATTCTTTACTCTTTGGTCCAGGTATAAAAAACATTGACTAATCCTTTGCTTGCTTACTGAATCTGCAGCTAGGCTGGGAGGATACCGGCTCTCACTTCAGAGCTCCCACGTTCCCCTCACCTGACGGCTAACATCTCTACTTTAGCACCCAAACGATAGGACCAAATTGGGGATTTTAGTCTGTCACTCTAAAATCTCCACTCTACACCGGATAATATTATTTCCTTATTTATTTGCACCCAACTTCCAAGGGCCTTAACCTCCCTGAATCTTGGATGTAATCTTCACTTTAGTTGTAAAACTCAAGATATTTTAACAAATAATTGGCCAGATTGAAAGTAAATTAAAATTGAAGTGAGAAGATCATCACAATTTCTTAAACATTTTTATGGCTTCACTAATTCAAATCACCATTTCACAAATCTCAAGACAAGGAGAAAGATAGAGAAAACTACTTAGATCTCATCGGGAAAACACAACACAACTCGAAATTCATATATAAAATCAAAGTCATACAAACTGCAACAACTAAGTAAACTTATCTCCAATTTCTCCCCAAAAAAACTCCTCGAAGTTCCTCTGAATCTCTTCCTTTCTTTATAACACACAGAATTCCTCTTCGAAGCAGCAAGGAGGAAGAAATCTCTCCCTTTCCCTCCACTCTTACAATCTCTCAAAGAATTCCTCACAATTTTTACACACTAATGGAACCTTTCTAACCTCCAGGAACTCTAGAGTCCTCTCCATTTTCGGCCAAAATCTTCTTTTAAAGTTGTGGATCAGCTTTTCCAAGAGTTGCCTAAGCATCCCTTCAAAATTTTTCATTATCCAAAGCCTTATTGGTCATAACCGCCGAGCTCGCCGTCGGCGGCCTCGAGGGAGCCGTCAACGGACCTTCTTAATGAATTATTTCTAGAGTCTCGGGAAAATCTCGTCGTCGGTGGGGTCGATGGCGCCGTCAGCGCCCTAGTTCAATTCTTCACATTTTGGTACTTTTCGCTCCAAACTCAATTTTTTTTGTATTTTTTTGCTCCAATGACCCTAATTCATCATTCCTGCAACAAAACATCAAAAATACCTTTCTTAGCTCCAATGACCCTAATTCATCATTCCTGCAACAAAACATCAAAAATACTTTTCTTTAAAGTGCAATATTCCATGCATCTTTTTGCTCCAATGATCCTAATTCATCATTCCTGCAACAAAACATCAAAAATACCTTTCTTTAAAGTGCAATATCATTAAATTAGTATAAAATATATATGAAAATCTCAACATATTTTCCTCTAGTCATTGTGCAACTCCCCCTTGCTTCAATTTGAACTAGATTTGGCTCTAGCTATGAGCTAGCTCTAATGGTGCCACAGTTTTGTGTTTAAATAGGTTAGAGGCAGCATGAAAGCTTAATTTTAATTGCGAAGGAATGTTTTGAGGTGTTGTAAAGATTTTGAGAAAGTTTGTTTTGAGTTTGGAGTGGGTTGGTGTAGAAGCCGAAAAAGTCTCTGGATTTTAGTGGTGAAATTAGGAGTTAATGTTGGAGGGAATAGTTTGAGTATGGTCAGGATCAATTGCCTTGGTCAGTGGGAAAGTTTTTTATGTTGAGAGCAAAAGGTTTTGGTGGCTACCTAAGGAGCTTGGTGTGGGGGCATACCACTTGGGTTATGGCTATTTATAGTCATGGGACCTCATGGGATGAGCTTGGCTGACGTGGAAATGCTCAATGTGGCTTTTTACATGATTTATAGAGGAATTTCAGGGGTTTTTGGCAGTGGAGCAAAGCTTTTCCATTTTTTGATGTGTTGACCATGGTGGCACTAATGGTAGAGAAGATGGCATAGAGGGATTGGATTGATTTAGAAGGCATTTGGTGGGGTGGCTAAGACTGGATTTGGTCTTGCTTGAACCAATTTGGTCTGGTTTAGCTCCATAAAGCTTGAACATTGGTGGGCTTGACTTGGGAGCCAAGTGTCCTCCATCACGGTGAAGAGTTCAAGGTTTGTCATTTATTTCTTGTCCAATGATAAAGTTAATTTTAATTAATTTTAATTTAGGTTGTAGTGTCATGATGGGTCATGGTGGGTTATGGTTGGCCCATTAGTTGGGCGATGGAGGATGGGCTATGGGATTTAAGGACAAACTAAGTGTGTATAGATTTAGCCTAATAGCCTAATCTAGATGGGCTTCCATAATTCATCTAATTAAATAATTAGGTGAATTATGGAGGGTGATTTCTTGACCACTTTGAGTGGGGCTTAATTTGTGGCAATGGGGTCAATTGATCAAGAATTGACTCAAAATTAGGTTGAAACCAATTTAGTTGGGTCACCCATAGTGCCTTCAAGCCTTGGAGTCAAATTAGTGTGAAGGCATATCAAGTTGATTTTAGGGTTAACCAGGGGTTGTGAATGCCTTTGGTGAGGCTAGGGATCAATTTAGGTAGACCGCTCTCTCCCCCCTTCCCATTGATACTTTTGGTGTCATAGTGTTTCCTAGAGTTCATGGAGAGGTTCTTAGGATTTTGGGCATCCTATGTGACCCAGTGCTTATCCTACCCATGAGGGATCAGCTTGTGCCTCTCATCAGGCGAAAACCCTAAAAGCCCAACCATGCGTTGGGGGTTTGGGCTTGTTCTGATGAGGTCCAAGGGAACATAACTTTGGTCTGGGGGTTATGTGTAGGTGGGTGGGTGAACTCTCACAAAAGTGAGGTCAACACCTCCATTTCATTCGAAGAATGACATTCTATTTATAACTTTTAAGAGTGACATTCAAGCAACTTTATTTAAATGTCTCAGAGAACTCTATTGACAACACTTTTTGATTCATTTGATTTATACTATTCAAACATATTTAAGCATGTTGGCAGCCTCAAAATTGCATGATTCTATGATTGTTGGATATCTCTTGTCATGTGCTAAATTTGACTATAACCATGTAAATTTATTATTATAGGAGCCTTTAAATAATATTTTAATTTTTTTAACAATATTTCATTCAGCTTATTTAAAGTCCAATAAGATTACTTTTGGTACTATTGGGTTTGGTTTGTCCAGACATTTAGTTTGACAATAAATTCGTTGAAATTGAACATCAAATAGTTCTAAATTTAATCATAAAAGTTTTTTTATTCCAAATTTACATGAATATTCATGTATGATTTGATAGTTTTGCTTTGATATGTCAAATAATAACAGCTAGAAATAACTATAGTCTGTGAAGTAACATATTGGAGGGGATAATTAAAGCTCATAGCATGTAAAGAAGAAAGATAGCAGAGTTTAGATATGAAATTTTGTAATTTTGATGGATTTTGAAATTTGCAAATGGATTGGAATAAAAGTAGCATAAATTTGTCCTCAAGCTCAAAAACATGAGAAAAAAATATTTAAACTAAAAAATATAGATGAATTCACCCTAAATTTAATAGCTCCTAATAAACATAGGATGCTTAGAGGTAAAAAAAGAATGGCCTGTTTAATTTGCAAGCGGAGAAGCCAAATGTGTAGTGAGAACAATTGACTCAATGTAATATGTTCTATTTTTAGTGGAGACACACCTTAAGAATAAGGATTTGCAAACATCCCCTCCTAATGTGTGGTAAGATAATATGTATTTTCATGAAAATTTTGTCTTATAATTTTAACAATCGTTCTATTTCCTATGGCCTGTGGTTTTCGAATCCGTAAGTCCTACGTTAGTTTGCCAACAAGTAGATAAGGTTGTGCTAAGAGCTCCGCACGTAGAGTTACGTGCGAAGTCCAATGAAATCATGTCACGTGGCGGTGACAGAAAAAAAAATAAAATGTCTGGTAACACAAGAAAATATTACTCGTGTTATTCAGGTATTATTGTATGTTATTCATGTGTTATTGTATATTATTCAAGTGTTATTGTTGTGTTATTATGTTATTATAACTGCGAGAATATTCTCAGAACACAATAACACCTGAATAACATATCATAACACCTGAATAACACGGGGGAAATATTCTCTTGTGTTACCAGGTCCATTTTTTTCTGTCACCTCCATATGGTATAATTTTATTGGACTCTGCACATTGCGGAGTCCTGATGCAGTATTTTTTCTGTGCTAAGAGTCAATTTTCGCAAAAAATCTCAAAATTTTGTAATGATTAGTTATAATTTTAATTGATTGTAAAGACTTTTCACCTAATCTAATTTTGATTGATTTAATTTATTTTTAATGCTGTAATAATAACAATTACAGAATGAATAGCCTTTCTTTTATTTTTAGAAGCATTAAATAAACTGTTCTACAAAATTTCACTGTATCACATATAATTGAAAATAAAATTCAAAATATAAAACCTTGATATTTTCTATTTCAGTGGTAGAAAGACATAATTATATTAATCCCACAAGCATCCATAAATAGTCTTTTATAAACTCACTTGACCAAGTAGTACAATGACTATTACCGGCCCATATATAATTGAATTTTCTTGCAAAGAATTTGTCGCACATGCCAATATTATAAAGTCCACAAGCAAATTTAATGAATTTAATTTTTTTTATTTTAGCAACTGAGTTCAAGCCAAATGGGAGCCCCAAATCAGCTTAAATGTTGAATAAATAAGTCTCTAATGTTTAATTATATCCATTCCAAACATATTAAACTTATATTTGGTGGGCCCCATCTACCCAAGGGACTATAAGGTGAATGTTTCGTATAATTTAATTATTTTTTTTATTGTAGGAAGATTTACATACATACCACTGAATTTCCATTTATTTACGTATGTAACTCCTATACTTTAATTTTTACATACATGACACATTACCTATGTATGGAAATGTGCACATCACATTTTAGAAGTTAAAATGGTGATATTTTTATGTGATACGAAGGATTGGGTATTTTTACGTACCGACTATTCAACTTATTGTATATAACATGCTAACTATCCATAATTTAAATACAGCATTTTAGTAAGCCAAAACTTTCACTCAAAAACTTCATGAGTGGGTTTAGGAGGATGGTTGCAAAGAAAAGTGACGATTTGTCATGTTCAAGTTTTGGGTGATTAAATTGTTATAGTTAATGTTTTGGGTTGTTGGCTTGAAAAACTCGACAAAAACCAAAGTTTAGATGTGATACATGTAAATACATAGGAATTAGGTGGTATACATTAAGAATGCACATAATTTTTTTATATGAATACATTAGCATGTAAGAACCCCTTTATTATAATAAGAAAACATTATGTATAGTTTTCTTGTATGAGAATGATAGCCCAAGAATAAGCATAATGAATAAGAAAGTAATTGTAAAAGACATAAATCAACAAAAAAGGAGAATAACAAAATTTACTTGATTTTTTAAAGTAAGCTTAGTGGCCTTATAAGAGGAAAAAATGATTATTTATTAATAAAAAAGACATAATTTCAATGCATAATAAAGGGGTACCCACCAATTCTTCTAAAGATAGGAGTACACCAATGGCTTAACAAAAGATAAGAAAGCACAAATTTGTCATGTGAATATAGTTTATAAGCATTGATAAAGAAAGATTATTAAATAAATACTTTAGATTTCCTCTTTGCATAAGTTCCTTGAGAAGATACCATCAAATCTATGTGATACTTTTAATTCCTAAGAATAAATTTCTTATGATGTTTTTCCTCTTTATTTCTCTATCTCATTATTTTTGTCCTTAATTTATTCTCATGTCCACAAAATCTTTGAGTTTATTTGCTTCGATGCCCACACATCAATTTAACTCTGTTTTAAAGCTTTCACATAAGAACATTCAAGCATGAAGATAGAAATTTTATCACACCAAACTCATTAGCAATCTTTCCTACAAGAAGCTCAAAACCTATCTCACAATCTATTTTAGGGGTATTTATAAACATACCACACAATTCTTATATTTTTAATGCTAAAATTTCATACTTAATACATAACACTCAAATTTTTAACATTGAATAATGTTAGAGAATAATGTATGATTCTCTTGCTCTTTTCATCGTACAAAAAAAAACTGATATTTATGCTAGAAGTTTAAGATTTAAAATAGGAAAGACGAGTGAAATAAGAAAAAAAATGATGCTAAACTTATGCATATGCAATCAGGTCTATTTACACCAAATTAGAGAAAATAGTGTTATTGAAGCTTAATTATGCACTAGTTGCTTAATTTCATCAAGATATTATGCATATGATTGATTCTACATTTAATTACTTATGGATATCATGCATAGGATTGACTGTGCAATTCTTAACACTCCCCCTCAAGTTTGGAATATATGTTAATAATTCCTAACTTGCTAAGTAGTATCGAGAATTGAGAATAATTTAGTGATTTTGTGAAAACATCTGCTGGTTGCTCTAAAGTAGACACATGAGTCAATTTTATCATTTCTTTTGGAACCATCTCCCGTATGATATGATAATCAATCGCTATGTGTTTTGTTCACTAATGGTATACCAGATTCGAGGGGATGTGAAGTGCTGCTTGGTTATCACAAAATAAATTAACAGGATTTGAATGCATGATCCTTAAATCCTGCAAAATTTTTCTTGGCCAAATAATCTAGTAGCAGGTAGCAGCCATGGACCGATATTCAGCTTCTGCACTAGAACGTGATACTGTGGTCCATTTCTTGATATTCCAAGTAATTAATAAACTCCCAAGAAATACAAAATACCTAGTAACTGATTTTCGAGTGTCACGACACCTGACCCAATCTGCATCAGAAAAGGCATTTAGTTTGATTGAATTTCCTATTGAGAGGAAAATTTCTTGTCCTGTTGTCTATTTTACATAACGTAGGACACGATGAGATGTTTCTAAGTGTGGTACTCATGGCTTGTCCATAAATTTACATATAATATGAATTGCATATGCCAAGTTAGAACGTGTAATAGGAAAGTAGATTAATCTCCCAACTAATCTTTGTATTATGATGGATCAGTGACATAATCTCCTTCTGATTTGCTAAGAGATATGTTTTATTCCTAGAGAAAGTAGCTAGTTTTTCACCGAGGTACCCAACATCCTCGAGTATTTCAAGAGCATACTTTCGCTATGAAAGCACAATGCCCTTTTGGGATCGCGCAACCTCAATATCAAGAAAATATTCAATTGTCCAAGGTACTTTAATTTGAATTGGTTCCTCAAGAATTTTTTGACATCTTTGATTTACCATTGTAGTGAAGGGCGGTGAATTTACCATTCTGGGATTGGACAAACAAGGAATAGTGTGTCTTTGATTGCATAAATTTGACTCACTTTAGAGCAGTGGAAAGATTGATGAACCATAGTAGTGAAGCTTGTTTGAGACCATTTAATGATTTGTGGAGTTTACAAACTCGAGTCTCCTCCTTTCATCTAAGGCTAAGGGGTAGCAACATATATATGTTTTTATCGAGGTCCCCATACAAGAAAGCATTATTGACATCTAATTGGTGGAGATGTCATTGCTTAGTTGAAGCTAACGCAAGGAGTAGTCGAACAACTACAGCCTTTTTTATAGGGACAATGGTTTCCTGGTAACCTAGCCCTTCAATTTGATTATACCCTTTTGCCACTAATCTGACCTTATAGCGTTCAACTGTCTCATCTGCATGACGTTTGATTTTGTATACCCATTTGCATCCAATTGGCCGTTTTCCAGATGATAATGGTATAATGGAACATATGTCATTGGCGTTGAGTGCGTCAAGTTCTTCTCGCATAGCAATCTATCATTTTGCATCATGAGAAACTTCTACGAAAGTGCTTGGCTACTTTCAATTGAAAGAGCAGTGGTAAAAGCACAATGGTTAGGTTACAATATAGCATATGACGGAGGTTGGTTAATGGATAGAAGGTACCTGTAGCTTTGGCCAACACGGAGTTCGATGTTGGAGTTGTCGTGAGAGAAGATCAATACCAACATGATACTCACGCAAATGGCAAGGTGTTTTGTTGTTCTCATTGGTCATGGTGATTATTTGTTGGTCCTGAGTTGGAGGTTGTTTTAAGGATAAATTTTGAGTGAGTGAAGGTGAAGGAGTCTCTTTAGAGGGGATTTCGTTGTTTTGAGAAGATGAAATAATTTCTTGAGCTAATTCATTGAATGAAGTCGTGTCAGTGTGGGTAGTGAAGTGCAGAATTGAACCTTTATCTATAGCAAAAGAAGGGGAAGTAAAAGTGTTTTCATGGAAAAAAGCATCTCATGATACAAAAAGTTTCCCCAATTGAAAGGTCATAGACTCCATAGCCCTTTTGAGCGTATAGATACTCTAAGAAAAGACAGTGAATGGCTCTAGGATCAGACTTGGTTGGTCGTTGATGGTTTGTTGAAGTAAAACAAATGCACTTAACACATGCAAATGATCATATGTAGGTTGTGTTTGGAAGAACATTTTGAAAGGAGTCTTTCCTTGTAGAAGGGGTGTTGGTGTTCGGTTAATTAAGTAGGTGGCAGTTCGAATTGCATCTCCCCAAAATGTTTTGGGTACATTAGCTTGAAACAAGAAGGCTCAAGCTACGTTGAGTAGATGGTGATGTTCTTTCATCTATGTCATTTTGTTGCTAAGTGGAGACACAATTGGATTGGTGAATGATGTCTTTGTCAAGATAAATATTCCTCAATATGAATTCAGGATCATTATCACTTCAAATGATTTTAACCTTTAGGTTGAATTTTGTTTCAACAAGGTTTATGAACTTGATGATGTATGAATGTTTATTTAATTTATGGTTCATCAAATAAATCCATGTGCATTGAGTATAATCATCAATAATTTTGAGAAAATACCTTGCTTCTGTGATTGAAGAAACTTGGTTTAGTATCAAAAAGTGTTTTTGAGCGAAAGGAACTTGTTTAAAAAGTTGAACGAGTTTTCTTAGCCAATGGGCAAATTAAACAATAAAAAAAATTACTAATTTTTTTGTCTATAATTGGGAAAGGAAACAAACTGTAAACTTTATTCAATAGGTAGTCTAGACGTTTCTGCTAGAGATTTGGGAATGGTGAAGTAGCAACATTGCACTTTCTCTTTTGTAGAGTATCAATGTAGTAGAGTCCTATTTTAGTTATCGTCCCAATCATTTTCCCTGATTGTTGGTCCTGTAGCACCCAATGTGGTTATTAAAAATGGCAAGGCATTGTGAATCAAGCATAAATTTTCTAAAGGAAATCAAATTTGATTTTAAGGAATGGAAGCATAGAATATTTTATAGAACAAAGATAGTAAAATGATTTTGAAGTAACCAGATGATGTTCCTTTTAAGCACCTAACCATTGCATTGAAAGAAATAAAATGACTATGTGTGTCTCAATAACCTTAACGCAATCTTTATAAAAGTGAATATGTCTTGTACATGACTCTTTTCTATCAAATTGGCTACGTTTTGTTGTGTTAAGAGATAAATATAGATTTGTCATGTGTGGCTATATGATAGATAAGCTTATAAGCTAGAATACCATGTTTTGATAAGTGCGTTGTCATGTTTGTTTTGTCTGTAAGTTTACACATTCACACACATGTCGTTCCATGTTGTACGAAATGTAAAATTTACATCCTTTTATTGTTATCTCCATCTTAGGATGGACTATTGTAGATTTATCTCATTTTTTTAGCTTTATTTTCTATGTTTTATTAGTTTATGCCAATATGAGAGCTAACCAATTAAATTATCAATTTTTTTTCATTTCCTTGATTGCACATTAAGAAGTGAGGCATTTCATCATATATTTACATTTTGGGTTGATTACTTGGTGTGTTCATATACATATACCATGTTATTCCATACATGTTAGTATAAGATTCAAACCTCCAATGTCTATTTTCATGTATGTGTTATGTCATGTTCACATGCTAAGGACATATATGTTACATACTATGAATCATTAAAGATGTGGTATTAAAAATAATATTACAAATGTCTTAAATTAATTAAAATTTTTAATCATATATCCATGACATTGTCATGTGAACCTTGCATAATGAATGTTCAATCTTTGTTGACATTTGCACTTAACATATCACTTGTACTTAGCATACCACCTACAATGAGTATACCCTTTGCAACTTGCATACCTAGCACACCATTTTCATCAAGCCTTTTGGAAGGCAACACTTTGATGGTACTTTTCACTTAGATGGGAGATCTCCCTTAGTTGTTATTCCTTAACTAGTATTGTTCAAAAGCATAACTCATTGCTTAATGCAAATTACTCAATTAGTTTTGGACATCTCATGCCAGTTTTGGATGCTCCTCTTAATGTCTGTAAAAGGTAACTCATGGCACCACAACCTCATGCTGTGTATGAACATCATTACCTTGGACTCACTACCTCTAGAACAGCCTTGATTAATCCAGTTAAAATCTCTCTCATGGGCTCCACTTGAATCACTAATGTCTCTTTCTCCTCGAAATGAAGTTGAGGGTCATCTTCGATGTCTTCATCTTCTTCTCCATCTTTGTTTACTTCTTTAGTTGCTCCCTAATCAGTAGAAGAGATCATTCTCCTAGTTGTGCAATCTGATTCAACATGCCCAAATCCATGACACTTGAAACACTTTCTACCTGGGACAAATTTAGGAATACTAGTTTGCTCCACATGTTCTCTAATCTGAATCAATTTCTCCTATGGGAGGGTTAGATTGGATGTTTTCATTGGTGTACTCTAGCTAAGATCCTATGGTTGAACCATGTCTGTAAGATGTGGTGGTCACCCAATTTTATAGTTTCTCCACTTTTGAGGTTGTAGTTTGAACATCCAGTATGTAGTGAACTGGCATATACCGAAACTGCATTTCTCCTTTCATCGTGAACTAGGTAAAAATCTTCACTTTTATCTCGCTCTATCATAGGTTCTTCAAATTTTCTCAATAAAATAATGCATTCTTCTTTGGCTTGTTGGCGGTTAGTTTCACCATCCTATTTGTTGTAACTTCATTTTACTAAAAAAAAAGTAGTTTCAGAGTCAAATGCCACTCGATGAACTCGTTCAAATAAAAGTGAACATAAAACTGTGGCAAATTCACCATTACATTGGCTCCTCAAATATTTCATGTCAAATCTTCAGGGTAGATGTTTTTATCCCTAGAATCTGCATGGTGAAAGAAATGCACTCCATTCCTGAAGTCTTGCAACTCATCATAGTTGTTATGGGTAACCCGTCCGGATTGCCACCTCTCAAATGCAACAAGCCTCTGCTTTAGTTGGAGGATTTCTTGCCACACATCCTCCATAGATGGTTCATGGACATCTCTATGTGAATTTCCCATAAACGACATTTCATAGTTTTTTTATTCTTTTCAAGTTACATGACACAGAGGAGATGCACTTCCGCGAATAAATGGGTATGCGGGAAGTCGTATGATAGGAAGTGGCCTTAATCCTACCAGGACGGAACCATTCTAGGTTTTTTCTTTATTGAGGAATCAGTCGGTCCTCCTTGTATTCTCCTAACTATTCTATTACAATATATTTATTTTTTGTTTTTTAGGTTGATAGTTTCTTCCTGTTTTATTAAGGAAGGGTTTCATTATTTCAATTTCTCTATTATATGGATACATCCAAAGGTGGGTGGAGCTCCGAATGTAGCTCGATTTCTTCATTCTAGTGAGTATTTATCCTTGGCCTTTCCTTCCCTGTACCCCTGGCTTCACTGTCACACCTTGTTCCTTGCAATAGCAACACAAGATAGCCACTTTTGGTGTCCTTTCCAACTGTTCTCCTCTTTCCAACCACCTCCCTTCTACAAACTGTAATGTCCTTCTGAATCAACTGCCATCTCTCCCACTTGTTATATCCAATAGCACACAAGTACACAACCTTCCGGCTACCTCATAACAACTTACATTGTCATGCTAGCCCTCTGCTCTCATTGTCATTGATGTCCCTCCACCGTCGTTGTCACAGCCCCACACAAAGAGAATGTGTGGGGCTGTGACAACGACGGTGGAGGGACATCAATGACAATGAGAGCAGAGGGCTAGCATGACAATGTAAGTTGTTATGAGGTAGCCGGAAGGTTGTGTACTTGTGTGCTATTGGATATAACAAGTGGGAGAGATGGCAGTTGATTCAGAAGGACATTACAGTTTGTAGAAGGGAGGTGGTTGGAAAGAGGAGAACAGTTGGAAAGGACNGGCAGAAGGGCTAGCATGACAATATAAGTTGTTATGAGGTAGCTGGAAGGTCGTGTACTTGTGTGCTATTGGAAATAACAAGTGGGAGGGGTGGAAGTTAACTCTGGTATCGTTTGGTGGTAGAGCTAGTCTAATTTTATTCTCGTCCTAGAAATTCTAGTATCCTCAATACCAAAACCTATCAACCCCCGCCCCCCTTTCGTAGAAAACTTTTTCACCCTTTTTTCCATGTAAACCATCATTGCACCCTACATAGTCTCTATACACCCTCCCCTCTTCTACAAACCCAAACCTTAACCATGCCACCACCGAGACAAGTACCAAATGGTAATCAAATGTTTATCATATAATAGATATAATGACAACTCCATTGAGTGCTACAATGACTTAATAAAATTGAGGAAAGAAGACCATAAAGTGGTATCACCCAAAATCCAGTCAATTACAAATGAAGTATCTATTAGATGATATAAATATGAAGTGTTTGTTAGTGGATATAGAAGTGAAGTTCCTATTAGAAATTTCAAAGTTCAAAAGTTTCTACCACGAAGAATTGACCTGCAATATCTGAGAATCTGAGATTTTAAGGTTAATAGTGGATTTACCACATTTTGACTGTCACTTAGATCCAAATGAGTTCATCAAGTTGCTTTAGATAGTGAAAATTTTCTTTGAGTACCAGGACATCCCACCATACAAAATAATAAAACTAGTCACCAATAAGTTAAAGAATAATAAATTGGTTTGGTGGAAATATTTGTAGCACATATGTCAATGTGAGGGAAAAGAGAAGATCATTACTTGGTCTAAGATAAAATGGGAGATGTAGCTCAAATACCTACTAGTTCACTGTAGATAGGATGATTAGACCCTAGCTTTAAAAGTGCAGAGACCACATCACCAAGAAAACACCACCTTTTATGGGCAATGTTCAACCTTAAGATCTTACAACCAGAGTACACACAGAGGAACATACAAACCTAACTAGCATAAAGAGAAGCTGATTCAAAGTAGAAAATAAGTTGAGCAAACCAATATTCCCAAATATGCCCCAACTACAAAGTGTTTCAAGTATCAGCGTTTGGGCATAACGTATCCAAATGCACAGCCAAAAAAATAATCTCTTTCAAGGATCAAGAAAAAATTGTATATATCAACAACAATCTAAGAGAAGATGAAGATTTTAGAAAGGAATCTCAACTTCCATCCAATGAGAAAAAGACTCAAGTGATTCCAGTTGAACTCACGAGAGAGACTCTAGCTGAGTTGGAAAAAGTTATTCTTGAAGATATTGAGCCCATGGTAAGGGGTGTTCATGCAGAGTATGAGATTTTGGTGCCTCAGGTTATCATTTTGTAGACATTTAGAGGAGCATAAGTAGCATTGAAATTGGATTTTTAAAAGAGCCATGGGTTTGAGGAACCAATATCAAAGGCATGACAACCACATATAAAAGAAATTCAAAATTTTAAAATAAATACTCTTTCCTGAGTTGACCCTACTAAAGGAGGTCTAGCATATCAGAGATGGGGTTTTTTGTGTAAATTTTGGAAGTTTATATTCAATTTTTTGGATATCAGATTCAGTTCAGTAGTGTACCCACCAACAAATGGCCAGATAGGAATAATGATGCACAACTTTAGAAATTGTCTTATGAGCTTGGTGGGGAAGAAACTTTTTCAATGGGATCCAAGTAAAGAAGAAGTCTGGCTTGATTGGTTGCTAGTGAGAGTGGCATAGCTTGGAACAAATTTCATCTCGGAGTTTACTTTTCCTCAACTACTTTTTTATCAGATATGTTCAACGGGGCACAAAAAGGGGGGAGTAATTTATAAATGTAGTGACTCAAGACCTGGTTCATGAGAATGCTCATTTATCTATTATGCTAGCTCAAAATGTGTTAAGAGATGATAGCTACTAATTTTACTAGAATGTGTTTTGGATGAAAACACCAACAACTGGGTTGACCTGAAGCCATACTAAGAGGAGTCAGAAGCTTTGGCATATGAGGTAGAAGCTCTCCACGCCACGGAAAACTGACACAGAGCCGAACACACTCCTATAAATGAATATGGATGTGGGAAGTCACGTGATAGGAAGGTGCGTTGATTCATACTTGGACAGAAGTGGTTCAAATTTTTTTTGACATTAAGGATTTAACTGGTTTATTTGGGATGCCTAATTATCATATTGCTATATATTTGTTTTTCATATTATAGGTTTATAATTTTTTTCATTTTTATATTTAGGACATATTTCAATGTCCCAATTTCTCCCTTCTAAGGTTGTATCTAAAGCTGTATGGTGTTGTAGATGGTGTTGCGAATGTAGCTCATCCGAGGTGGTGTCCTTCTAAGCAAGTGATGCTTTGTCTGTAAGTTATTCCTGATGGAATGTTTATCTTCGACCTTTCCCTTCTTGTACCCCTCGCTTCTCTATCGCACATCGTTCCTCGTTGTTACCAACTAAAATAGCTGTTATTATTGCTCTTTTCTGCAGTTTTCCTTTTTCCAACCACCTCTTTTCCACAATCCATATTGTACTCCTTATCAATTAACGAGCACTCGTCTTTCTTGTCTTTTAAGATAGCCCGAAACCTTCCAACAACCCCATACCTGCTGTATTCACTGTTCTTGCCCTGCATCCTCACTACCCTCATTATCCCTCTATCATCCTTGTCACAGCCCACCACGCCTCCCTGTTATTATTTTGTTGCTATCCAGGTTCCCCAAATAACAAAATGCCACAATTTGGAATGCCTTCCCTTATTTCCTTGATGTTCCAACCACCCACAACTGATGTCACTCTTCATCCATAACCCGAAAACTACTTCCTACCTTGTTGCTTTACCAAGCCCCCTAATTGTCACCACCATCACTCGAATTCTACCCTAACGTGAGTTTGTGTGTTGTGTGCATTATAATTTTCTTTTCAAGTGTTTTTTATTATGACAAGTTATTTGCTTCCAATAACAATATTTATTTTCCTATTTTGGTTAAGGTTACTGGTATCACTTCGATAATTATTTCTTTGTTTAGGGTTTAGGTTTTTCCATAGGTGAAATAAGGTGGACGAGGGTGATGTAGGGAGGGAAAAAAAATTTGGGTGAGGGTAGGGTTGGGTAATGGTGGATGCTAGAAACTTTAGGATGGGAATAGGGTTAGGTGGCTCTAATACCAAATGATATCAGAGTTAACCCAAAATATAATAGGAAAACTAAATATTATTGTTGAATTTAATTATGGATTTACAACCACACAAAAAAATTTGAAATAGCAACAAATATAATAGACTAAAAATAACAAATCAAAAAAACACATCAATAAGGGATTTGAAAGGTGGATCAAGGTCAAAAAGGTGTAAGGCTGTGGGGAAACAATGGTAAGACAGTGTCAGCTAACTGTCCTAGGTAACATCAAACATCAAATTGTTGTAATCGACATATACCATCAAGAATTGGCTAGCCCAAGGAAATGGAATGAGCGAAGTAGCTGTGGGGTGACTTTCTGGATCATGTATAGAAGAAGAGATGTGGATGAAAAGGTTCAATACAACAGAAAAAAAGGATTTCCAACAATTTCGGGTGGTGACAGAGAAGTTGATGGGAAGCGATGTAGGAAGGTAAGAGAATAGTGGAGAGCAACTATCATGGACGACAACAAGTCTGAGAAGGGAGTGAAATGGTTAAAAATGGTGTAAGCATACGAAACAACAGTAAAAGCTACTATTCTAGTAGCTACAGTGGGAAGAGGTGATGGGGATTGATGTGGGAGGGTGTGGAAGGTTAGGGGAAGGACAAACACCACAAAAAAATAAGGTACAACCAAATCACCACCTAGAACCCTATGAAACAGCTCTTGATGGTAAGAAGAAGCGTCGATGACTATCCCGATACAAAATACATGAAAAAACTTACAAACCTAAAAACATGATGTCACGACCCGACCCAGGGTCTGGAGTTAACCATGAAGGGCAAAGACGGTCGAACAGTTGAGTTTAATCTTTTTTTTTATTTTCATTTTCTATAACTAACATTTAACAAATGAAATAGTCACTAAAGAATATAAATTAAAATAAATGCATTCAAATTTACTTCATTCCTGGTTGTTTGCATCTACTATTAACATTTTATTATCTATTGTTCATCTTTTAATCAAATAGTTAAACCTAAAATGCAATTTAAAACAATAGTAGCTAACCATAGACAATGAGTACTCATACTCCTAAAGTATAATAAAACAATAAAAAAAGAATAATATGCATGCTAGTTAAACTTCATATAAATCAATCGAAGAGCATTTGAAGGTTTGTGTTAACAAATATGATCATTCAATGTAATTTTAAACATTCATTATATCCTAATGTATCGTTTACATATTAATATCATTTTAATATGTATACAACCATCACATGAGCACCGTGCATCAATATCAAGATCATTTTCCAATCACATGCACGATTAGCATAACGTTCCCCGCTAATACCATAATGGGGTGAACTCCGTCATAACCAAACATGCACATGCAGGCATACTATAAGAAACACTATCTAATAATAATTATTTCACTCTCATTTGTATAACTGCAATATACTTATATAATATTCAACATCCATGATAATTTAAAAAACGCTGATTTTACATGTCTTTCCTGCAATATGAATAAAATTCAATAGAACAATAATTTATGGACATGCAGTGATATAAATATAACTAGTAACAGTAAATGTATTTGATCCAGTCATAAATACATGAGTACTCTCTCCAAACATTGACGACTCCATGTCAATTGTTCTCCCAACCTATCTCCAATGAAAACCTATAATCAAATATATAACTGATTGTTATTAATTTATTATGTATTAACCTTATTATTAGAAAGCATTTTTTCTTTATTTTATTTTCTCTAAATTCATTTTTTCGAATTTATTTTAATCTTTTAATACACACACACATCTCGTTTTTAAATATTAAAAAATAAATAAATATAAAAGAAATAACCCTAACCTCGCAGTTTATGCTCGAGGCCAAGTCTACCCTCCTCTGCCACTCTCAAGATCGTTAAATGGCATTCGATAAGAGAGAACTGATCAAAGAAGATTAGCGTACAAGCTCACAAAGTCAAGTTTCGTTCACATCTCTCCCACACAGAAAACAAAATACTTCCTCGTCGTCTTCATCTGCTCAATAGCGTCACCTCCTTTGGCTTCAATTGTTGTTGTTTTGCCCTCATCAAGATGATGCCTCCTCCCACTCAAAAGCAATGTCCTTCTTCCTTCTAGTACCAGCACCGAGCTGCTAGGGTTCTCACGGTGCTGCTACTCGTGTCTCCCGCATGTAATTATTTCTTATCATTATTTTTCTTTTTCTGGTGAGTGTTCTTTGACACTCAAAACCACAGTCGAGTTGCTGACACCTCTGTCAATGCCTTCGAAGATGTCGATCGACCCTGCAGGTATGCTTGCGCCACGACCAGGTTTGACATCACCCTCATCCCGCTCTCTTTATCTAGTCAAAGTTTTGCTTCTATTTTTCAATGGCCTTTCTTGTTCTCCTTTCGTTTCTTTATAAACGATCGGAAGAACCCTCATTCAGATCGAATACGGCGGCTCATACAAAACGATAGAACTTCTGATCTAACAAAATGTTTGCAATAAAAACATTGGGGGTTACAATCTTCTCTACTTAAAAAAATTCATCTTTGAAATTTGCATCTCGTAATTATGTTTATGATCATAAGATACACTATTTATCTCAAAAATTTCATATTTGCTTTATGTTAATCATCATATTAGTTCTTTCATAAAGATTGTATTAAATTAATTCTAAACTTTGCTCTGATGCCATTTTGACATGGCCCCGCCCAAGGCTTAGGGTTAACCAAAGTGGGTACTGGCGATTGAACGATTGAAATTAATTAATTTTATATTCATTTTCTATATCTAACAATAAACTAAGGAAAGAGACACTAAAAAAGTAATTTAAAGCAATAAAATTAAATTTGCCTCATTTCTGGTTGTTCGCACCTGCTACAAATATTTCCTCTTATATTATTCATTTTTTAATTAAATAATTAGATTTAAAGTATAGTTTAAGACAATAGTTAGCTAACCAAAGCAATGNTCACGACCAGATTTGACATCACCCCCATCCCGCTCTCTTTATCTAGTAAAAGTTCTGCTTCTATTTTTCAATGGCCTTTCTTGTTCTCCTTTCGTTTCTTTATAAACGATCGGAAGAACCCTCATCCAGATCGAATACGGCACATCCAAAACGATAGAACTTCTGATCTAACAAAATGTTTACAATAAAAACATTGGGTGTTACAATCTTCTCTACTTAAAACAATTCATCATTGAAATTTGCATCTCGTAATTATGTTTATGATCATAAGATACACTATTTTTCTCAAAAATTTCATATTAGCTTTTATGTTAATTATCATATTAGTTCTTTCATAATTATTGCATTAAATTAATTCTAAACTTTGTTATGATGCCACTTTTGTCATGACTCCGCCCAAGGCCTAGAGTTAACCAAAGTGGGTAGTGGCGATTGAACGATTAAAATTAATTAATTTTTATATTTATTTTCTATATCAAACAATAAACTAAAGAAAGAGACACTAAAAAAAATAATTTAAAGCAATAAAATTAAATTTGCCTCATTTCTGGTTGTTTGCACCTGCTACAAATATTTCCTCTTATGTTATTCATTTTTTAATTAAATAATTAGATTTAAAGTATAGTTTAAGACAATAGTTAGCTAACCAAAGTGGTGAATCCATATACTCCTACATTATAAAAACACAATGAAAAAAGAATAATATGTATTTCAGTTAAACTTTATCGATATCAATCTAAGAACATTCAAAGGTTTGTACTATCTAATATGATCATTGATATACAAAAAATATATGCATATTTAAATCTATATTTTATACTCATTTTTTATGATATTGTGTTTAAAGAAGAGTATTTTTAATATTTTATTGCAGGTTGTTGATTTTTAGAACTTGAACAAAAAAGAAAGCAAAAAAGGATGGAATTTGGAGTCAAAATGACATTTACGAAGAAATACTCAGTGCCAACGGCGCCATGATGGACGTCGACGATGCAGACCTATAGAACAGAGGCGAAACTATCTTCAGCGCTAACTACGCCAGGAGCAGTCCCGATGGGGCCATTTAACAAAGAGTCACGGGCCACTGGTGCCGACAGCTCCAGAATGGGAGCTGACATCGCCAATATCGGTGCAAGACCTGTTTCTAGAAAATTCGACGACTTTGAACGCTTTTTAAAGAGTTTTTGGATGCACCTATTGGAAAACCAACAATAGGCTCTATTTAGAGCGGAAATTGATCAGAAAAGACCCCCTTTCGACCACTTTCCACTCTCTTCCACGATATTCAACATTCCCCACAACCACTTAGAGTCCCTTAGTCATTTATTTTTTTAGAGTTTTGAGTTTTTGTGGTGAGTTTAAGTGTGAATTCTTCTCTAACAGTGTTAGAGAGGGAGAGAAGTGAGAGATTTCTTCTTCCTACGTCTTTTAAGAGAGGCTACAAGGGATTTGCTTTGAGAAAGAGTTTCAGATAAGCGTTGTTTGTTTATTATTGTTGTATGAACTTTCTTTTTTATATGAAATTTATGTTTTGTTGTATCTTTCTCATGAAGTCTAAGTATTTTGCTTTATTTTGCTCCCTACTCTGAGATATAGTAAATGAAGAGATAATTTGGATGTGCCAATTTTAAAATATAAAATAAATTGTGATGGTTTTTTAACTTCGTTCTTAATTTACTTTTCGATCTGGCCAATTGAATTGTTAAAATATGTTGTGAAACATATGATCCAGTAAATGAAGTATGAGTTCTACAACCAGAACGAGAATCACATTTAATTCCATGAAGGAGTATTTCATTCATGGAATTAAGTGCAAATAAATAGGGAAATATACATTGTTGGGCGTAGAATTGGAGATTTTAGGGTAACAGACTAAAATCTCCAATTTGGTCTTAGTGTTTAAGAACTAAAGTAAGTGTTAGCCTTAAGGGAAAGGGAAGTGGGAGCTCTGGAGTGAGAGTCAGTATCATCCCAGCCTAACCATAAATTTAAGGACTGAACCTGAGATTATCCAATAATTTTCTATAACACTGAATCAGGGTAGAGAATTAAAATTGCTCATATTTGACACAATACATATTTAAACCATTTATCTCATCTTATTTTACCAAAAAATCATTGTAGTGGGAAAGATGTTTTTTCATATTAGAAAACTTCATCACAAAAAACATATTTTAGCTATCACTGTTTAAACTTTGCATTTTAGTTTTGCTAGTAGTTAATAATTTAGTTCTGATATTATCTCAAACAATTCAAAATTAGTGACAGTTATTTCGTTTTATTTTTGTGAATTTCCTAGTTAATTTTTCATTTCAAATTTATACTTTCATCGTGGGATCGAGATTTGGGGCTTAAATAGAAATTCTTATATTTCTTGATAACGATATGTATACTTGCGTGGAATCTCAACATAAATTGCTTAAATTTCTTATTCATAAAATAACACATCAAGTTTTTGGTATCGTTATAAAGTAGAGTCAACTTTATAAGTTTTACACAACTATATTTCCGGGATCAAGTTTTTGGCATCGTTGCTGGGGAAGGTAACAGTAAATTAAATAGATTTGGTAAATTAGGAAATTTAGAGATAAAATATAAAAAAAATTAGNCAATGAATCCATATACTCCTACATTATAAAAACACAATAAAAAGAGAATAATATGTATTTCAGTTAAACTTTATCGATATCAATCTAAAAACAATCAAAGGTTTGTACTATCTAATATGATCATTGATACAAAAAAAATTAGACCTATATTTTAAACCCATTTTTGATGATATTGTGTTTTAAAGGTGGGTATTTTTAATGTTTTATTGCAGGTTGTTGATTTTTAGAACTTGAACAAAAAAGAAAGCAAAAAAGAATGGAATTTGGAGTCAAAATGACATTTATGAAGAAATACTCAATGTCGACGGCGTCAGGATGGACGCCGACGGCACAGACCTACAGAACAGAGGCCAGACTATCCTCAGCACCGACTGCGCCAGAAGCAGTGCCGACGGGGCCATTTAACAAAGAGTCACAGGCCACTGGTGTCGACGGCGCCAGAATGGGAGCGGACGACGCCAATATCGGTGCAAGACATGTTTCTAGAAAATTCGATGAATTTGGACGCTTTTTGAAGAGTTTTTAGATACACCTATTGGAAAACCAATATCAGGCTCTATTTAGAGCGGAAATTGATCAGAAAAGACCCCCTTTCGACCACTTTCCACTCTCTTCCACAATATTCAGCATTCCCCACAACCACTTAGAGTCCCTTAGTCATTTATTTTTTTAGAGTTTGAGTTTTTGTGGTGAGTTTAAGTGTGAATTCTTCTCTAAGAGTGTTAGAGAGGGAGAGAAGTGAGAGATTTCTTCTTCCTACATCTTCTAAGAGAGGCTGCAAGGGATTTGCTCTGAGAAAGAGTTTCAGATAAGCGTTGTTTGTTTATTATTGTTGTATGAACTTTCTTTTATATATGAAATTTATGTTTTTTTGTATATTTCTCATGAAGTCTAAGTATTTTGCTTTATCTTGCTCCCTACTCTGAGATATGGTAAACGAAGAGATAATTTGGATGTGCCAATTTTAAAATATAAAATAAATTGTGATGATTTTTTAACTCTGTTCTTAATTTACTTTTCGATTTGGCCAATTGAATTGTTAAAATATGTTGTGAAACATATGATCCGGGAAATGAAATATGAGTTTTACAACCAGAGCGAGACTCGCATTTAATTCCATGAAAGAGTATTTCGTTTATGGAATTAAGTGCAAATAAATAGGAAAATATACTTTGTTGGGTGTATAATTGGAGATTTTAGAGTTGCAGACTAAAATCCCCAATTCGGTCTTAGTGTTTAAGAACTAAAGCAAGCATTAGCCTTCAGGGGAAGGGAAGTGGAGCTCTGGAGTGAGAGTCAGTATCCTCTCAACCTAACCATAGATTTAAGGACTAAACCTGAGATTATCCAATGATTTTCTATAACACTGAATCAGGGTAGAGAATTAAAATTGCTCCTATTTGACACAAATAATATTTAATGTATCTCATTCCTTTACATTATCCAACTCACTACATAAGAATAATAGTTTTGAAAACTTATTTAAACCATTTATCTCGTCTCATTTTACCAAAAAATCACTGTAGTGGAAAATATGTTTTTTCATATTAGAAAACTTCATCACAAAAAACATACTTTAATAATTACTTTTTAAACTTTGCATTTTAGTTTTGCTAGTAGTTAATAATTTAGTTCTGATATTATCTCAAACAATTCGAAATTAGTGACAGTAATTTCATTTTATTTTTGTGAATTTCCTAGTTAATTTATCATTTCAAATTTAAACATTGATCGTGGGATCGATATTTGAGGCTTAAATAGAAATTCTTATATTTCTTGATAACGATATCTATACTTGCGTAGAATCTCAACATAAATTACTTAAATTTCTTATTCATAAAATAACGCATCAATTTTTTGACATCATTATAACGCAGAGTCAACATTATAAGTTTTACACAACTATATTTCCGGGATCAAGTTTTTGGCACCGTTGCCGGGGAAGGTATTAGTAAATTAAATAGATTTGGTAAATTATGAAATTTAGAGATAAAATATAAAAAATTATTATTCAGAATATATATATATATATATATATATATATATATATATATATATATATATATAAGAGTATTTTTAAGAAATTTTCCTTTGCTTGTTATATTTGTTTATGCGAAATAATGGATCTGATTATTTAGTACCTTACGATTCAGAATTAGAACGTACTATTAGAAAAATTTGAAAACAATAAAAAGAAATTAAAAATTTGAACAAAATGATGAATAACTTAGATAATCAAATAAATGTAAATCGACAAAGACCTATGAAAGAATATGTTAATCCGATAGCAGATGAACTTCACTTGACTATTCAAAATCCTGATGTTGCTGCTAATTCATTTAAGCTTAAATTTGTTATTATCCAAATGATACAAAATAATCAGTTTGGAGGAACACTTACTGAAGATCCTAACATACATCTTGCTAGTTTTCTTAAAATATGTACTACTTTTAAATATGATGGAGTGTCTAATGATGATGTCAGACTTAGATTTTTTCCTTTTTCATTAAGGGATAAAGCTACAGCTTGGTTAAATTCATTAGCACATGGCTCTATCACAACAATTTTTGGCTAAATATTTTTCACCCTAAAAAACTGTTAAGCTTAGAAACGATATTACATCTTTTTGTCAATTTGAAGGGAAATCGATATATGAAGTATTAGAAAGATTTAAAGATCTCCTTAGGAAATGTCCATACCATGCTTTACTAGATTGGTTAATAATTCAAACCTTTTACAAAGAATTAGTAATATCACTTAGATCTATTATAGATGCTGTTGCAAGTGGATCACTAATGTCAAAACCTTTTGATGAAGCATACTCTTTAATAGAAGAAATGACTACTAACAATTTTCAATTGCCGTCTGAATGGGTAAATCCTAAGAGAGTAGCCAGTATTCATGACTCTGATGTAATGTCTATTTTAGTATCTCAAATTGCTGCTATATCAAAAAAGATTAATCAAATTAGAGTGAACTATTCTCAAATACCACAAGTATTAGAGAAAAATTCACTAGGGCAAATAATTGATACTCAATCTTCTTATGTAACTTTGAATGCTATAAATAATCAAAATAATAATCTCTATTCTAATTATTATAACCCTGAATGGAAAAATCACCCTAATCTCAGGAAATTTAAACAACTAAAGAAATCCTAAATATCAACCTTATTATCCTCTTGGATTTAACTCTAACCCTGACGCACAAGCTAAAGAAAAGAAGTTGACGATGGAAGAAGTAATGTTGAATTTGGGAAATCAAATACAAAATTAAGGGGCTGCTATTAAAAATATTAAAAATCAATTAGGACATATTGCTACTGCACTTAGTAACAGACCTTCTGGAATTCTTCCAAGTATTATGGAAGTTAATCCAAAAGATCAAAATAATGAGTAAATTAAAGTTATTCAATTACGAAGTGGAAAAGAAGTATAAACAAGAATTTAAAGAGAAATAGAAGTTGAGGAGGAGAAGAAGAGATTGAAAGCGACCACAATGAAAATGAACCAATACAAGTTCCTTTAGAAAAACCACTGCCTCCGTTTCTTTAAAGATTTAAGCAGAAGAATAAATATAAACAATTTACAAACTTTTTGGAAATCCTAAAGAAGTTAACGATAAACATTTCTTTCATTGAGGCTTTGGAACAAATGTCAAGTTATATTAAATTTATGAAAGATATACTTAACAAGAAGAGGAAGTTTGCAAATCGTGAGACCGTTGAACTCAGTGAAGAGTGTAGTGCTATTATTCAGAAAAAGCTTCCTGAAAAGTTAAAAGATCCTAGTAGCTTTACTATACCTTGTGCTATTGGTGAAAAGTTTTTTTAGAAAAGCCTTATGTGATTTAGGAGCGAATATCAATCTTATGTCTCTATCGATTTTTAAATATTTAGATTTAGGAGAGATTTCTCCTACTACTGTAACTCTTCAGTTAACTGATCGATCAATAACTTATCCTAAAGGAGTTATAGAAGATGTATTAGTAAAAGTGGATAAATTTATTTTTCTTGTACACACTATAGTATTTGATATGGACAAAGATAAAGAGATTCCTATTATTTTGGGGAGACCATTTCTTGCAACAGAAAAAGTTGTGATAGATGTACAAAAAGAATAATTAATAATGAGAGTTAATGGTCAAGAAGTAACATTTAATATTGTGAAAGCTATGAAATATCCTGCAATAGAAAAAGATAATGAATGTTTTAGAATGGAAGTTACTGATTATCCGAGTAATGAGCAATTTAAGGAAGTGTTTGAAGAAAAATAAAGCAAGAAGAAAACTTTAAGAATGAAATAAAAGAAGGGAATTTAGATTATATTTAGGACAAATTTGAAAATTTAGATTTGTTGGAGAAAAATATAAAAATTTTATTCCTTCAACCACCTAAACTTGAACTGAAAGTATTACCTGCCCATTTAAAATATGTGTTTTTAGGAGATTCATCTACATTGCCTGTTATTGTATCTTCTGATTTAACTGAAATTCAAGAACAAAAATTAATAGAAATGTTAAAAATATATAAAAAGGCTTTTAGATGGAATTTAGCAGATATTAAAGGAATTAGTCCTTCAATTTGTATACACAGAATTCTATTAGATGAAAAATACGAACCTAAAGCCGATCCTCAGAGGTGATTAAACCCAATAATGAAAGAAGTTGTTAAAAAAGAAATCTTAAAATGGTTAGATGTTGGAATTATATATTCTATTTCATACAGTGCTTGGGTAAGTCTAATTCACTGTGTTCTAAAGAAAGGAGGAGTGAGCATTGAAGTAAATGAGAAAAATGAATTAATTCCATTAAGACAAGTTACTGTTTGGCGAATTTGTATAGACTATAGAAAATCAAACATGACCATTAGAAAAGATCACTTTCCTTTACCCTTTATAGAGCAAATGTTGCATATATTGACCAGAAACAAGTATTATTACTTTTAGATGGATATACAAGGTATCACCAAATTCCAATTGCTTCTAAGGATCAAGAGAAAATAACATTTACAAGCCCTTATGGAACATTTGCTTTTTGTAAAATGCATTTTGGACTATGCAATGCACCTACGACATTTCACAGATGTATGATGTCAATTTTTAGTAATTTGATTGAACATGTAATGAAAGTATTTATGGATGATTTCTCTGTATTCGTGACTTCATTTGAATTATGTTTAAATAATTTAGAAAAAGTTTTGGAATTATGTGAATTAATCAACCTAGTACTAAATTAAGAAAAATGTCAATTTATGATTGTAGGAGGAATTGTACTTAGACATAAAATTTTTGAAAATGGTATGAACGTAAATCCTGCAAAAATTCAAGTTATTAAAAAATTACCACCTCCTACTATGGTTAGAGGGGTAAGAAGTTTTCTAGGACATGCTGGTTTCTACAGGTGTTACATAAATTTTTTTTCAAAAATAACTAAGCCATTAGGCCAACTTTTAGAAAATGATACAAAATTTGATTTTAATGAGTGCATAAAAGCATTTGAATTATTGAAAGAAAAATTAATCACTGCACCTATAATAGTTCTGCCTGACTGGGAGAAATCATTTGAAATAATGTGTGATGCTAGTGATTATGCTATTGGAGCTGTTTAAGGACAAAGGCACAACAAAGTTTTTGAAGTAATATATTATGCTAGTAAGACTCTAAATGATGCTCAAATTAATTACACTACTACTGAAAGAGAGTTATTAGCTATTGTCTATGCCATTTGATAAGTTTAGGTCTTACTTGATTGGAACCAAATGTATAGTGCATACAGATCATTCTGCTATCAAATACTTGATGCAAAAGAAGGATGTTAAACCAAGGTTAATTAGATGGATACTTCTTCTGCAAGAGTTCAATTTTATAGTAATTGATAGAAATGGAAATGATAATCAAATAGTTGATCATTTGTCTAGATTACAAAAAGAAATATTAACTAATTTTGAAAATGAAATTTTAGAAAATTTACCTGATGAACAATTATATAATATTGATATAATGAATATACCGTGGTATGACGATATTGTAAATTATATTGTAAGTGATATTCTACTACCAGATGTTAAGAATCAACAATTAAAAAATTTATTTATGATTCAAAATTCTATTTTTGGGATTACCAATATTCGTATAAACAATGTAAAGATCTAATTATTAGGAGGTGTGTCCCTTATGAAGAAACTCAACAAATAATTGAAAGATGTCATGATTCTGAATTTGGAGGATATTTTGAAAAGAAATATCTGCACATAAAATTTTGCAAGCTGGATTTTATTGGCCTACTCTTTTTAAAGATGTTAATGAATATATTAAAACATGCGATTGATGTCAGCGAGTAGGAAATTTTTTAGAAGAAACGAAATGCCTCTAAATTACACATTGGAAGTTGAAATTTTTGATGTGAGGGGATTAGATTTTATGGGACCATTTATGNTGTTTATGCGAAATAATGAATCTAAATGTTTAGTACCTTACGATTCAGAATTAGAACATACTATTAGAAAAATTTGAAAACAGTAAAAAGAAATTAAAAGTTTGAACAAAATGACGAATAACTTAGATAATCAAATAAATGTAAATTGGTAAAGATCTCTAAAAGAATATGCTAATCCGATAGCAGATGAACTTCACTTGACTATTCAAAATCCTGATGTTAATGCTAATTCATTTGAGTTTAAATTGTTATTATCCAAATGGTACAAAATAATCAGTTTAGAGGAACACCTACTGAAGATCCTAACATACATCTTGCTAGTTTTCTTGAAATATGTACTACTTTTAATTATGATGGAGTGTCTAATGATGATGTTAGACTTAGACTTTTTCCTTTTTCATTAAGGGATAAAGCTACAGGTTGGTTAAATTCATTAACACTTGGCTCTATCAGAACTTGGGGAGAACTATCACAATATTTTTTGGTTAAATATTTTCCACCCTCGAGAACTTTAAGCTTGAAAATGATATTACATCTTTTTGTCAGTTTGAAGGGAAATCAATATATGAAGTATCAGAAAGATTTAAAGATCTCCTTAGGAAATGTCCATACCATGCTTTACTAGATTGGATAATAATTCAAACTTCTTACAATGAATTAGTAAGGTCACTTAGATCTAGTATAGATGCTGCTGCAGGTGAATCACTAATGTCAAAAGCTTTTAATGAAGCATACTCTTTAATAGAATAAATGGCTACTAACAATTTTCAATGGCCCTCTAAACGGGTAAATCCTAAGAGTGTAGCCAGTATTCATGACTCTGATACAATGTCTATTTTAGTATCTCAAACTACTGCAATATCGAAAAAGATTAATCAAATTGGAGTGAACTATTCTCTAATACCACAAGTAATAGAGAAAAATTCACTAGGGCAGATAATTGATACTCAATCCTCTTATGAAACTTTGAATGCTATAAATAATCAAAATAATAATCCCTATTCTAATTATTATAACCCTGAATGAAAAAATCACTCTAATTTTAGTTGAAATAATTATAACAATTTGGTGACCTCAGGAAATTTAAACAACTAAGGAAATCTTAAATATCGACCTTTATATCCTCCTGGATTTAACTCTAACCCTAACCCACAAGCTAAGGAAAAGAAGTTGACGATGGAAGAAGTAATGTTGAATATGGGAAATCAAATACAAAATCGAGGGGCTGTTATTAGACATATTAAAAATCAATTAGGACATATTGCTACTGGACTTAGTAATAGACCTTCAGTAATTCTTCCGAGTACTATGGAAGTTAATTCAAAAGATCAAAATAATGAGTAAATTAAAGCTATTCAATTACGAAGTGGAAAAGAAGTAGAAACAAGAATCTAAAGAGAAACTAAAGTTGAGGAGGAGGAGAAGAGATTGAAAGCGACCACAATGAAAATGAACCAATACAAGTTCCTTTAGAAAAACCACTACATTTGTTTCCTCAAAGATTGAAGCAGAAAAATAAAGATAAACAATTCACAAAATTTTTGGAAATCCTTAAGAAGTTAACGATAAACATTCATTTCATTGAGGCTTTGGAACAAATGTCAAGTTATGTGAAATTTATGAAAGATATACTAAACAAGAAGAGGAAGTTTGCAGATCATGAGACTGTTGCACTCAGTGAAGCGTGTAATGCTATTATTCAAATAAAGCTTCCTAAAAAGTTAAAAGATCCGTGTAATTTTACTATACCTCGTGCTATTCGTGAAAAGTTTTTTGGAAAAGCCTTATGTGATTTAAGAGCGAATATCAATCTTATGTCTCTATCGATTTTTAAACATTTAGATTTATGAGAGATTTCTCCTACTACTGTAACTCTTCAATTAACTGATCGATCAATAACTTATCATAGAGGAGTTATAGAAGAAGTATTAGTAAAAGTGGATAAATTTATTTTTCCTGTAGACTTTATAGTAGTAGATATGAACAAAGATAAAGAGATTCCTATTATTTTGGGGAGACCATTTCTTGCAACAGAAAGAGCTGTGATAGATGTGCAAAAAGGAGAATTAATAATGAGAGTTAATGATCAAGAAGTAACGAGAGCTGTGATAGATGTGTAAAAAGGAGAATTAATAATGAGAGTTAATGATCAAGAAGTAACATTTAATAATACAAAAGCTATGAAATATCCTGCAATAGAAAAAGACAATGAATGTTTTAGGATGGAAGTTACTAATTATCGAAAGCTATGAAATATCCTGCAATAGAAAAAGATAATGAATGTTTTAGAATGGAAGTTACTGATTATCTGAGCAATGAGTAATTTAAGGAAGTGTCTGATGAAAAATTAAAGCAAGAAGAATATTTTAAGACTGAAATAAAAGAAGGGAATTTAGATTATATTCAGGAAAAATTTGAAAATTTAGATTTGTTAGAAAAAGATATAAATATTTTATTCCTTCAACCACCTGAACTTGAACTAAAAGTATTACCTGCCTATTTAAAATATGTGTTTTTAAGAGATTCATCTATATTGCATGTTATTGTATCTTCTGATTTAACTGAAATTCAAGAACAAAAATTTATAGAAATGTTAAAAAAATATAAATAAGCTTTTGGATAGACTTTAGCAGATATTAAAGGAATTAGTCCTTCAATTTGTATGCATAGAATTCTATTAGATGAACAATACGAACCTAAAGCGGATCCTCAGAGGAGATTAAACCCAATAATGAAAGAAGTTGTTAAAAAAGAAATCTTAAAATGGCTAGATGCTAGAATTATGTATCCTATTTTAGATAGTGCTTGGGTAAGTCCAATTCACTGTGTTCCAAAGAAAGGAGTGAGCGTTGAAGTAAATGAGAAAAATGAATTAATTTCATTAAGAAAAGTTACTGGTTAGCGAATTTGTATAGACTATAGAAAATTAAACATGACCATTATAAAAGATCACTTTCCTTTACCCTTTATAGAGCAAATGTTGGATATATTGGCTGGAAACAAATATTACTGCTTTTAGATGGATATACAAGGTATCATCAAATTCCAATTGCTTCTAAGGATCAAGAGAAAACAACATTTACAAGCCCTTATGGAACGATTGCTTTTTGTAGAATGCATTTTGGACTATGCAATGCACTGCGACATTTCACAAATGCATGATGTCAATTTTTAGTAATTTGATTGAACATGGAATTGAAGTATTTATGATGATTTCTCTATATTCGTGACTTCATTTGAATTATGTTTAAATAATTTAGAAAAAATTTTGGAATTATGTGAACTAATCAACCTAGTACTAAATTAGGAAAAATGTCAATTTATGGTTGTAGGAGGAATTGTACTTGGACATAATTTTTTTGAAAATGGTATGGACGAAGATCCTGCAAAAATTCAAGTTATTGAAAAATTACCACCTCTAACTATGGTTAGAGGGGTAAAAATTTTTCGAGGACATGCTGGTTTCTGCAGGCGTTACATAAATTTTTTTTCAAAAATAACTAAGTCATTAGGCCAACTTTTAGAAAATGATACAAAATTTGATTTTAATGAGTGCATAAAAGCATTTGAATTATTGAAAGAAAAACTAATCACTGCATCTATAATAGTTCCACTTGACTGGGAGAAATCATTTGAAATAATGTGTGATGTTAGTGATTATGCTATTAGAGTTGTTTAAGGACAAAATCACAACAAAGTTTTTAAAGTAATATATTATGCTAGTAAGACTCTAAATTATGCTCAAATTAATTACACTACTACTGAAAGAGAGTAATTAACTGTTATTTATGCCTTTGATATGTTTAGACCTTACTTGATTTGAACCAAATGTAGAGTGCATATAGATCGTTCTGCTATCAAATACTTGATGCAAAAGAAGGATGTTAAACCCAGGTTAATTAGATGAATACTTCTTCTGCAAGAGTTCAATTTTATAGTAATTGATAGAAATTGAAATGATAATCAAATAGTTGATCATTTGTCTAGACTAGAAAAAGAAATATTAACTAATTTTAAAAATGATAATCAAATAACTGATCATTTGTCTAGAATAGAAATAGAAATATTAACTAATTTTGAAAATGAAATTTTAAAAAACTTAACTAATGAACAATTATATAATAATGATATAATGAATATACCGTGGTATGCAGAATAGTAAATTATACTTAAGTGATATTCTACCGCCAGATGTTAAGAATCAACAATTAAAAAATTTATTTATGATTCAAAATTCCATTTTTTGGATGACCCATATTCGTATAAACAATGTAAAGATCTAATTATTAGGAGGTGTGTGTGCCTTATGAAGAAACTCAAAAAATAATTGAAAGATGTCATGATTCTAAATTTGGAGGATATTTTGGAACAAATAGATCAGCACATAAAATTTTGCAAGTTGTATTTTATTGGTCTACTCTTTTAAAAGATGTTAATGAATATATTAAAACATGCTATCGATGTTAGCGAGTAGGAAATTTTTTTAGAAGAAATGAAATGCCTCTAAATTACACATTGAAAGTTGAAATTTTTTATGTGTGGGGATTAGATTTTATGGGATCATATATGTCTTCATTTGAAAACTTTTATATATTACTTGCTGTTGATTATATGTCTAAATGTATTGAAGCTGTTTTTATACCTAAATGTGATGCTCACAGTGTTTCTAAAATTTTAAATAAAAATAGTTTTACAAGATATAGAATGTCGACAGTGATTATTACTGATGGAGGATCCCATTTTAGGAATAAGAGGATTAAGAAATTGATTAAAAATATGATATTATGCATAAATTCTCTACCGCTTGTCATCCTCAGACCAACGGTCTAACAGAGATATCAAATCATGAAATAAAACAAATTTTAGAAAAAGTTGTAAATCCCTAAAAAGTGGATTGGTCTGCTAGATTAGATAGTTCATTATGAGCATACAAAACTTCTTAAAAGACTCCTATTGGAATGTCCCCACATAAACTTATTTTTGGAAAAAACATGTCACTTACAAGTAGAATTGGAGCATAAAACATCTTGAGTTATTAAGGAATTTAATTTTATTCTAAAAGATACTTGTGAGAAAAGATTATTGCAGCTCAATGAACATAAAGAGATTAGAAATGAAGCATGTGATAATGCAAAACTCTAAAAAGAGAAAATGAAAATATGGCATGATCGAAAAATTATTAAAAAGAAGTTTGAACATGGATAAGAAGTTTAATTATATAATACGTGATTGAGATTATTTCCTAAAAAACATAAATTCAGATGGTTAGGAGCATTTGAAGTTATTAAAGTCTATCATTATGGAGCTATTATTATTAAAGATCCTAAAACTGGAAAGATATTTAAAGATAATGGGCATCGATTGAAACATTATTATGAATCACACATGCCACAATTTAAAGAAGTTTTGATGTTAAGTCATCCTGATTAAACAATGGTACATCAGGCTATCGACGTTAAACCAAGCGTTTTGTGGGAGTCAACCCATATATAAATCTATATGTATTTGTAAATTATTATTTTGTTTAATAAGTGTTTTTAAGAAATAATAATTTTTTTGAATCCTACACAATTTAATTTATCATAAATTAAGACAAATATTGGTATTGGAGGAAAATTTTTGAATCGAACTGCACAAAAAAAAAATAAGAGATGCGATTTTGGCCTCTAGCGCTAATGACGCCCGTCTACATGTACGATGGCGCTGATAGCGCCATCGGGAGCGCCAATGGTGTCTCGAGCAATTTCGCGCATTCACGATGAATGTGGCAGACTTTAGCGGGATTGGACTCTTAAGTAACCGCCAAGGCGTGTTTTTAAAGGCCTAAAAACTGCCTTAGACGACCAGAAACTTCCAAATTTGAATTCCATGGATTTCAATTCTAGAAATACTTCCACGTATGAAGTTTTCAATAGAAGAAAGTTTATCGGTTTTGACGTGCAGCGATTACATGACAGTCATTATGAAAAAGATACTTATCTAGGAGAGAGGCTTTATCAATCTTGGATTGAGTAATCCAAGTTGACAGGATGAGAAAATCATTGTCCAAAGACGTTAGGAAGTTTTATGCTACACTACTGTTGTAGTTGTTGTACTAATAGTAAAGGAATTTTATGCTAACTTACATGGAATTACCCACGGAGTCATCTTCGTTTGAGGTAAGGTTGTACCATTTACACCGGCTTGAATTAATGATTTGTATATGATAGAAAACATTCAAATATGTCATTATACAAATTTTATCCCAACGAGAGATATAATGCAAGATGTATATAACTTTCTGAAGGATGAAAATGATAATTGGGAAATCAAAGATAAGGGATATGTTAGTTTCTCTGCATCACTGCATAATCCAATATCAAAACAATGGTATTTCTTCATATCTACAAAATTACTGCCTACCATGAAGATTAGAAGAGTTACAAAAGAAAGTGTCATTTTAAACAATTGCATTCAAATAGAAAATCCCATTGATGTGGGAATAGTTATTTTTAAATCTATTATGTGTATTATTATTAATGGGCCTATATATGTATTGGGACATCCTTCCATAATTTTCTTACTTTGCAGTCAATCCTAAGTGCCATATGAAAGTTGGGTAAAAGTATTATTACCTTGGGAGCCCATGATTCTTATTGAAGATAATTATATTGGGAATGGGAATGAAGCATTAGATATTATCTTGGATCATTCATCACTTGCTTCAACACCATTAATGCCACAAACAGTTGGAAATTCAATAGCTTTGGAAAAGAACATGAAGAAAATAGAAAATAACTTTAGAGCATTATGAATGCAATAGAAAATCTTAACTACCTTTTTGATCACCTATATTGGAGGATGAAGGAGAACTTTGATCATATTGGAACAATTGAAATAGGATTGGTGAAGATGTACAAGAAAAATTGATGGATCGATGAAAGTTCAACTAATAAATTTCTGTACCGACCCTTCTACAATTTCTACGTCCATTACCAGTCTATAGGAGATATTAGAGGAGGAGAAAGTACGGAAGATGAAGCAGAATAATTGTGAGAGTTGGACTCTCTACTATTTAAATTAATTATGTTTTTTATGTGATTGTGTGGATTTACTTTACTTTTGGTTGCTTTAGAACTCTAGTAACTTTGAATGTGTAAATAGTTTTGTGTCAGCAATCTAGTGTTGTGGCTTGATTTTGACGGTGAATTATAATTTAATTTGCTTTATGTATGTGAAAGTGTTATTAGAAAAATGTATTTTTACAATGTGTATTTTCATATATAAAAGTAAGTTTGGTGTTATTTGTGAAAATTCTTGTTTGTGAATTATTTTAAGATGAAAATTAGTGTTCAAAAAGATTAAATAGACTTTGGAATGAATTGAAAGAAAGTTGAAAATTACAAAAATAAAAAAGGTGAATTTTAGGCCACTAGCGGCGACGCCATGGGCGCTGACAGCGTCCATGACCCGAAAACCACCTAAACCCCTTAAAATTCATGGTTTGCATAGTGAAAACACTATTTTTATCCTTTTGGTCATCTTCAACCTCCAGTTTTTGCACCTAGGGCTTATTATTGCTTGTATTTGAGGCGATTTTAAGACAAAGGAAGTTCAGATTTCATCTTCTCTAAGTAAGAGCTACACTTTGAACTCAAAATATTTTAATTTCACCAATAATTTATCTTACATTATAGACCCGAAATTTTGAAATTTTTTAAAAATATTTTGAAAAAAAACCTATGGTGAAGAACTCTTAGTAGATTAATGTTTAAAATGTTTCACATTGTTTTTAAAAAATTTTGGGAATTTATTTGGATTTTATCAATTTTTCTTAGACAACTAGGCACCGAGAATGAGCAAGGCAAAGAAAAAGGTGGATTTTGATGATCAAAATTTTTTCAATTGCAAGGCCAAAAATGATTTTAATAGTTTACTTACAACTAAGAAAATAATTCTGGATCAAGGATTTAAAAATTGGGGTGGAGAAGTCGAAAGATTAATCAATGGCTGATAGTGGGAGAATTTTTTTACTTTTCTGTCGAGGCTATTATTGGTGTAGTGATGGTGTTCTATGATAACTTTAAGGAAACTTCTGAAGACTACGTGTTTGTTGGTGGGAAAATGGTTGAATTTACTCCAAAGAAAATTAATGAATTTTATTAGTTAAATGATGTGTATAGCTGCCAGTACATAACATTTTCTGCTACAAATGAGGCCTTAGATGAAGTTATGTGTTTTCTTACTGATGGAAGAGGAGATTGAAAGGTGAAGATTAATGTTAAGTTAAACTTTCTTCTTTCTATGTTAAATTTAGTATCAAAGGCAAGACACTACTTTATTTCTGGTAGAATGATACCAACAAATCATCATAATGAGGTTACAAAAGATATAGCCATCTTGAACTTCTGTATCCAGTAGATGAGAAGGATAGATTTAGGTGCTATTGTTTAAAGAAACAATCATTCTATTGGTTTGGTAGAGACAACTGGTGGTTTAGCACACCCTGCCCTGATCTTCAAACTATTTGAACAGGCTGGTGTTGATTTTAGAATGGATGAGGAGAGGATTGAACCTCTAGAACCTATTGGGCCTGTCAATTTTAAGACTTATGAATCTCATGTTGGATGGAGATCTGGAAGTAGGAGTAGGGATATGCCTTCTACTTCAAGTACCACTACTTCTAGTACGCCTACTCTCCAAGAACTTATGGAGGAGACGATGATCCGACAGGGAGATTTCTTGAGAATGGAAAGTAGAATGGAAAATATGGAGGTCAGAAATGCTCACAATGATGACTTGACAAGACAAAAGTTTGAATATGATGCCGCCTATGATGATTCGATGTTCAGATACATGAGGGGTGACCACTCAGTTCAGTTTCCTACTCACCCTATTTTTACCCCATATCAACAACAAAATTTGGATGTGGAAGAAGAAGAAGATGATGATTGGTGATGTTTTAGTTTGATTCTGTTTTAGTTTATGTTTGGTTGTAGTTTATTATTATGATTATTTGTTTTTAGAGTATGACACTTTGCTTTATATTAAATATTATGTTGTATTTTGAATAGTAGATTTGTGAAAGTATTTTTACATTGAAAATCATTTTAGTACTGTTGTTAGTTTTTAATAGTTTGTTGAATATATTTGTAGTTAACTCTTTCTCAATAAATTTTTATATGTATTTTCTATTTATTAAAGTTTTATGTTTTGTAGCTTTTCATATTAGCACCTGCAATATTTCAGAGTTAAGTTTCAATATCAGAACCTTCAACAAGTAAATCTTTCCTTTATGTATTATATGTTTTCTTTCACCCTTTATTTTTTCAGTTTTGCATGCTAAACCTTTTAAAAATTTAACTTTGGGGGGAAAGAAAAATTCTTTTTTAAGGAAAAGAAACTTAGTTTTATTTGTCCTCAATTAGCTAGATTTTCAAATTTTTTTAAAATTTATCATGACCATTGGTATTAGAGGGTAACTTTAGATAACTATATTTATGTTTCTAATTATAAAGTAAACTTCAGTGAAGAATTTTCAATAACAAAGGTTAATTTTAGAGATTAAGATATTTAGTATGAGAGAATAAGACTATGTTATTCTATTGTAAGTAAAGGAATTTGTATTTTTGAAATATTAAAAATCTTAGAAATTCATATAAGAAGAAAAGAATAAAACTTTATGAAAAATCTTTAAAGCTAATATAAATTTATTAGTGAAGGAATGTGAAAAGTTTTTAACACTTTAAGAAGAGATAGTGAAGTTCATCATCATTAAACGCTATCCAGATATAGTTATCATCACATAAAAAAAAGAAAAATGATTAAAAATGATCCTGAAAAGAAAAAAAAAGAAAAAGAATGAAAAGATAAAGATGTGCGGAGAAGCTTAAGGAGATGTCTAATTAATAATTGGCTTCACTTAAATCAACTTAAGGAAGAAGGCTTGACTATATTTTCTAAACTTATATTTTGGTATTAGCATAATTACTTGTAAAGTTTCATGAAGTCATTTTTCATATGGATATTCTAAGTGGCTTTGATGTGAATAATTTTCAATTTTCCTGGCAATGAATAGAGGATAAAAAATCTTAGACTTGATTGCAAGATATTCTTATACCTTTACTATTAACTAGAGTTATTTTATATTTTTCCTAAGTTATACTATTGTATTTAGTGAACTAAAATATGGAAATCTAGAAGTTAAAATCTTTGCATTGAGTCATATTCTTAGGTAATAAAGAAGTTACTTGAGGAAAAGTAACATTTAAGTTTGGGGGATTTTGATACACAAAAAATATATGTATTTTTAGACCCATATTTTGTACTCATTTTTTGTGATATTTCCCTTCAAAAGAAGTTATTTTTCATGTTTTAATGTAGGTTGTTGATTTTTAGGACTTGGAGCAAAAATAATGGAATTTGTAGTCAAAATGGAGTTTTTGAAGAATTGTTTATGACGATGGCGCCAGAAGGGGTGTCGACAGCGCCGACGACGCTAGACGGGGCGCCGACGATGTCATTTGATAAAGAGCACGGTACAATTTATTGGCTGATGGTGCCAGTGTCAGTGCATGCCCTATTTCTAGAAGTTTTGATGACTTTGGACGCATTTTAAAAAGTTTTTGGATGCACCTATTGGAAAACTGACCTTAGGCTCGATTTAGAGCCAACATTGATCATAATAGACCCCCTTCATGCCCTTTCAAACCCTTCAACCACTTTCCACTCTCTTTCATGCTATTCCACATTTCATATAACCACTTAGAGTCCTTTAGTCATTTATTTTCATTATAGTTTGAAGTTCTTGTGGTGAGTTTAAGTGTGAATTCTTCTCTAAGAGTGTTGGAGAGGGAGAAAAGTGAGAGGTTTCTTATTCTTACATTTCTTAAGAGAGGCTACAAGGGATTTAATTTGCGAAGGAGTTTCAGATAAGTGTTGTTTGTTTATTATTGTTGTATGAAATTTCTTTTATATATGAAATTTGTGTTTTGTTGTATATTTCTCATGAAGTCTGAGTAGTTTCCTTTATCTTTCTCCCTACTCTGAGATATGGTGAAATGAAGAGATAATATGGATGTGCTAATGTTAAAATATAAAATAAATTGTAATGGTTTTTTAACTCCGTTCTTAATTTACTTTTCGATCTGGCCAAATTGAATTGTTAAAATGGGTTGTAAAACATATGATCCGGGAAATGGAGTATGAGTTCTACAACATAATTAGAATCACATTTAATTTCATGAAAGCGTATTTCGTTCATAGAATTAAGTGCAAATAAATGAGGAAATATACATTGTTGAGTGTAGAATTTAAGATTTTAGAGTGACAAACTAAAATCCCCAATTTGATCTTAGTGTTTAAGAACTAAAGCGAGCGTTAGCATTCAGAGGAAGGGAAGTGGTAGCTCTAGAATGAGAGCCAGTATCCTCCTAGCCTAGCCACAGACTTGGGGACTAAACTTGTGATTGGCTAATAATTTTTTTATAACACTGAATGAGAGTAGAGTATTAAAATTTCTCTTATTTGGCATAATACACATTTAAATCATTTATCTCATCTCATTTCACCAAAAAACTCATTTTAGTGGGAAAAGTGCTTTTCATATTAAAAAACCTCATCACATAAACATAGTTTAGTAGTTGTTGTTTTAAATTTTGCATTTAAATTTTGTTAGTAGTTAATAATTTAATTCTGAAGTATCTTAAACCTTTGAAATTAGTGACAGTAATTTCATTTTATTTATGTGAATTTCCTAGTTAATTTATCATTTCAAATTTAAACTTTCCTCGTGGGATCGATATATGGGACTTAAAAAGAAAGTCTTGTATTACTTGATAATGATATGTATACTTGCATAGAATCACAACATTAAGTGCTTAATGTTATTATTCATAAAATACCACATCAAGTTTTTAGCATCGTTGTAAAGCAGAGTCAAATTTATAAATTTTACACAACTATATTTCTGGGGATCACTGTTATGAACATTTTTCCAAAGTGATGTATGCCTTAAATCTTAAAGATTTGGTGTATTTGATGTTGGTACACTAGAGCTAGATGAAGGAACTCTATAGCGTGAAAAAAAAATCCATGTGTTAGTATAAAAATTAAATTAAATTTGTAAATCTCATTAAAATTATAGAATCATGCTTATCTACCTTCCTGAACCACATATTCAGAGTGGCTACAAGGATCTACTTCCATCATAGATAAGCCGAATATTATCTGCTCGTGATAATCTCTGTGAAGCTGGTGATGCACATCTTGTGGGGAATGAAGTAGTTTAAGAAATAAATTAGTTACAAGAAAATATATAGCATTAAAAATAAACATATTACAATGTTAAAAATAACTTTTTAGTCCCTCCAAACAAAAAATGTACCCTTGATTGGGGAGGGGCAATGATCTGACGAGCAAGACTTAAGTGGTGTTGGAGTAGGAGGGCTTGGAATTCGTGGGTTAGTAAGAGTGCTGACAGTAATAATAACAACAACAGGTGAAGGAGTAGGTGTGAAAGCATCATGAGTTGGATGAGATGGGGTAGTAGTGGGTGTGAGAGCATGTGTCATGAGTCCCACTTCGAGGTGCAACCACACACTAAAGACTAACGCATTTGCAAATGTCGTATGAGTAATATCAAATTTTAGAGTGCAGAATGTAGATCCCATGAAGAATGAGACAACTTTAAATAAGAAACACTCTAGCCAACTGATTTTAGTCTCACCATGAATAGTTAAAACTATTTAAGTTCAATACGCTAACCTATTATGTCACAAAAAATAAAAAAATTTTAATTCTACATAAGTAATCTTAAGTATCATGGTTTGAGTTGATGAATATCAGGTTCTAAAAATATCCTCCACTATAATGACGTAAGTGGAATATAGGAGATGTAAAGTGAAAATTATTAAATAGGCTAGTGATAAATAGGAGTAACACTTTTTCTTACCCTCTCCGGAGTGTATAAAGAAGATTGTTTAAAATGACTTTAATTCCACAAATCCCATAATTAACCCATCAAGGCAAGTTTTCCTAATAGTCACATCTCCTTATGCAGCGTATCAACCTATAGCCCATAGCTCAATTTGACTAACCTAGTTGATTTGACCATAGCTCTCTTGATTCATTATTGTTCACAACACATTTTAGCATTTCAGTTGGCCAAAATGAGATGTAAATAATGATTTGAAGGTTGATCATCACATTCAATAATTAAAATTAATTTAAAAGAACTTTCTAGCCTTATTCACCCTACTTACCCTACTTAATCATCTCAAGGTAAGGTAAGGAAAACAACTAAAGAAGCATGAGAAAGACACCACACAAATTCATTGAAACAAGAGAAGTACAAACCAAATCATTACAAAAAAAAAACACAACAATAAAGGAAAATAAGATATATCTTCCTTTCCTTTTCAATGATCTGATGATGCTTCAAGAAAACTCCTCTTGAACCGAAGCTGCTGCTCATGAAGGCTTTCCCTAACCTTTGTACTATATGAAGAAGAAGAAGGATTCCACAGAATGTTAACCCTCAAAATGACTAAGTTTTATCAATACCTCCACATTAATCAATCTTTTTATGTCTTAGACACATTTCTATACAAAGAAAATATTATTTTGCATAAAAATCACTCCACATCCTCCTACATAACTTCCCACAACTGGGTTCCAGAACTGCCGAAATTGCTCAAGAATAGAAGCCCAAGGGTTGGTGCCTAGGTTTCAGTCTCTCTATTTTTTGTAAGGGCACCTGGGGCCTAGTTTTTGGCTCCTAGGATTCAACCTCTCGGGTTGTCCAATTTAGGGACAGGCGTCTAGGAGCCTAACGGTCTAGTGCCTAGGCGTGAGTCCTTCAAATGCTCCTTTGCTCCAAGCCTCCTCCACATTTACTCATTTTCATTAAATGTTGTAACTGCAATAAAAATTTAAAAATACCTTCCTTGACAGTGCAATCTCAATCATAAAATTTTTAAATCATAAAGATATATTAGCATAATTGTTTTCAATTGAAAATCACCCTAACATAAAGGTTACATGCCTTGAAGTAACACAAAGGTTTAAATGTCAATTTGATTAACCTAGAGGAGTGGGTTTAATAAGAATTATCAGTAATCATGTTTTAAGAGATTCTTAGTGATGAAAATATAACTCACTAGCAAATAAGTCCAGACTATATGTACAAGAAATCTCGCATCCAACCAAGAAAATCTAGATTCATATTTACTTCAACAAGAAAATAAAAAATGTTAAATAAGATACACTAGATGGTAGAAAGATAGAATTTAAGCATTCCATTTAAAAGGTTTACCAAAACTTATAAAATATCAATAAAGTTTAGAATTTAGTGGAGTTGAATTTAAAAAAAAATCTAGTGAGACCAACTTTTGATAAGGTTTCTCCTCAAGCTTCTCCTCATTTTATTTTCTTTTTATTCTTGCTTTAGGATGAATGTTTCAATCCTTAACATAACTTTATGAGAATTACTATTTCTATACAGGCATTGTAATAATTTTGAATTTCATTATCTTCTTCTTAAATTAAACACTCAAAATTCCTCTTCTTTTCAAAATTTAAAAAATTTAAGAACTATTTGATGAAAATAAAATTTTAGGGACGCTTAATTTCTGTGAAGTATATATCTAAATACACATAAATTATCAATTATATGATACTTTTTGAAAATAAATAATTATTCATTTTGTTATATGCTGAATTGCAAAAGTTACTTAACATTAGCGTAACATAATTTACATCGAGTTTAAATAAATTTACTATCTTTCTCATTTCATAACATTGTGATAGTTCTAAAGACATTTCCCAAGTTAAATAAAAATATAAATTCAAACTTTCTTTATTTAGAAAAATAAGTTTAAGCCCTACAAGATTCCCCTCCCCCCCACTCCCTGAAAAAAAAAACTTATTTTCAAATATTTTAAGCAATTTGCAACATGAATTTAAATGGGGAGATCAACTTTCAGAACTACTTCTTGCCACATGTATATAACAACAAAATCAAATGGTACAACAACAAATGAGTAGTTATGTAATAGAAAGTAACTCTGAACTCAACAAAATATTGTATAAAATTTACTCCATAAAGTCCAAATATTACAACATAAATATAAAAATAGTTCCATAAGATAGTACAGACTGATCCAATAAAAATAAAAGTAGTAGCAATAGCAAGGAATAATAATAGCATACCATACATCCACATAAAAGAGAATAAACACTGCTCCTCATCCTCACATCATTCTCTTCCTAATCATGATTTTTTTGTTCTTTCTTTTAATCTTCTTCTTCATCACCCTCACCTTTGTCCATTGACTGTTTGGTGTTCTTGTACATCTAGTAGCGAGATTATAACGGGAATTCAATGGAATTATCACCTCAAATGCAATAATTTTATCGGTGCATCTTAAGCTTAGTGGCTTGGAAGCTGACAAAATAGTCTTATTGGCTTTTTTATTTTATTGTTCCATATGAGTAAAATGTCCAGCAAATCGATACACGCCAACCTAAAAAATGGAGGTCTCATTTTCTAGCCTATCAATTTTTTGTATGCCACAGAGGTCACCGGAGTAGTAGAACAAGGTCTTGGATAAGATGAAGTAGGCTGAAGTGGACTGAGCCTAGTCTCAAACAATGCATTTCTCTTGTACAATCCACTTTTTGATTTAGAGATAAGTTTTAAAGGATGAAGTTGGTCCACCCAACTACTAAAAGAAACACCAAAGTTTTGGCAATGAGAAATGATAGTAGATGGGTGTCCCAAACAAAGAATAGTCCCCCACTTTAGTATTCACAATGGAATGACAAATAAGGGATCCTATATTAATAGATTTATTTTTATGGATACTAAATTTTTTAAATGCTTGATCCTTAATTAATTCACTAAGATTAATTTAGGGGGCAGCTTATTAGAAAATAAATGATTCCAATCTTTTGAGATTTCATTTAATTTGGAAGTCATGAAATTGAGCTTAATTTCATTTTTTGGCATTCCACACCCCTTTACAATAAGTCAACCACTTAACAACTTAATCCATATGAGAGAACTTTTTATAGAAGCTATCTGGTATATGTCTTAATGAAAATAAAGCATTACTATGAGAAGGAAAGATATCTACCACCTTCTCTATAACAAAGAATGACCCATTAGAAAGTTCAAGAGGATTAGCATATAACTTTATAACAATAGGAATTACAACCATAGAGTTTTTGAAAAAGAAGATATTCTAATGCTGACTTAAAATTTTACTCTCAATGGTAACCCTAGAGCTTATAAATCCACGTTCAGCAATCAACTTCTTCGATACTAAGAAGTCGTTGTAATGCTTCTTAGCTTTAGAGTTTACAAACTTCTTATGACCTAGAAAATAGTTAATTTTTTTACTTTTAGTTTTAGGAGCCAATGAGGAGTGCCATAGAATAAAATCACAAAGAATAAGGATTTAAAAAATTGGGGAAGTAATCAAGATGCAAATTAGGAGTTAAATTAAAATTTTCCCCAAAATGTTTAACCTAAGCTATCTCTAACTAAAAAATAAAAAAAAAATCTAAGATGAGAATCGATACACCAAAATAATATAAAATTTTAAGTATATGTTTTATGCTTTTTTTTTGTTATATTGCACTTTAAAGATGGGTATCGTCATATTTTTGTTGTAGGTATATCAATTTTAAGCATTTGGAGCAAAAGCAACAAAAATGGTGAAATTTGGAGCTAAAACATCAAAGTTTCAAATTCTAGTGCATATTACACCAGATTAGCACCAGATGTGCTGAAGTGGCCCCAAATGTACCGAATCGGTGCTTGTCGGCACTAAAAGAGGTAAGGAAGGTTGGGGGTTATCGATTGTTGGGATGGATATCCTATCACCCGTTTTAATTTAATTTAATATATAATTTGGAAAAATAGTATTTTAGATTTCTGAAAATACAAGACATGACCGATCTCATATTCTCAGTAGTTTAAATAAATGAGCCAAATACCACAAATATTGTATTCATTCCGAAGGATAAACACACCACTTACTGGTAAAACTTGATTAAAGAAACTAAAAATTGTATGACATTCGTTAAGTTTGCGAAACCATTTCTTTAATATAAGCTGATAAGTTCCCCTATTTAATATGAAGGATTAAATAAGGTTCATATTAAGTTGGGTTTAGAAATGATTCCTATAAGGGCAATCCCCTATAGTTAATTACATCCTAGACAACCGAAGTCGCCTAAGAAAACTCTATATAAAAATCAGCGGATATTATCTTCAAGGCGTTCAAAGGAATAGGACCTTTCAACGAGATCAGATAAAGAGGTCTGAAAGGGTAATGGCTCAAATTTAGAACATTTTATTGTACAATCAAAGGATGAAAGACTAGGGGATGTCACAGATCCTGAGGAGAACCTGGGTGACTTATCAAGCTAGCATACTATTTTCTTCAGTTTTGAAGAGAGATTATTCAAGTGTTTTAGCCTACAAATTTTATTAATTAGGGCTTAGATTTGTGTTTGATGCTCACACAATCATCCTAAAAGTTGTGAGAATTTAGTTCATGATGAACGATAACCTCAAAATCCTAAGATGAGTTAGGGCTTATATTATATAGCAGAACCATACAAAGGCATAAAGATAAGTTGAGAATTTATGTTACATAAGCAAATAACCTCAAAGTCCTATAAATTTTTGTTTTATTCTAAGAGAAGATATGTTGTTGTACATCCTCTTGCTATTTTAGATCGTTGTCTTAGAATGCTACCCACAAGAAATCTCCAATCTCCTTGATGAAGTAGCAAGTTTTAGTTTTAGAAATGTCAATTAAGGAGATGAGAAAAATAACATCTTTTAGAAGTCACATTTTTTAATGTGTCACGTCATGATGTCAAATCAATTGTTTCCTAAGGTTTTTGTTATTTAAATATTATGGGGCATATTAAAATTGATTAAAGTGACACCGGTTAGGATCCTACAGTTCCCTTGTTCTAATATCACTATTTTCTTTTGGATTCACTTAGTCCAAATGAATTTACTAAACTCAACTTAATGAGTACCATACATTCATTTAGACTGTAGGAAATCTTTTTAGCAATAATAGTTTACCTCCTTCAAGGGATTCAGTTCATCCGATAGAGACATTTTAATTTAGTTACAATTTTGGTTTTTTGTGATGTTTGTGGTTAAATTTTGAGTTCTCTTGTATTTTGAATATTGTGGCAGTGAATTTTATCTTGTTTGATTGTAATTTTTTTTTATTTCAGTTCTGTGGCTATGATAAAAGTTTTAGGTTTTTGACATGCAGGCTGACATCGTTGCTTAACATGCAAGTTCATGAGCAGGAAAAGTACAGTAAAGAAAGTGTAGGAAAATAACGTATTGTAAACTATAAAAGCATACATGTCTAGTCTTCTTGTTCCTCCACCTGAAAGTTCAGTACTTGCAAGGCATATATATATAATTTTGCAGAAATTAAAACACTTGAAGAAAAGTAAGAAGCACGAGTTTAACGTGTGTCTACCAGATCCTTTGTGATATTTTAATGGGTCTTATATATCTAAGAGTAGATGATTTCTCAAGCAATACATAATGAGTTTAATCATACTTCAAGATATCTAAAATAATATGAGAAAGATTTAAGGACCAGGCCCCAGACATTTCACAATCCTTTGAATAGTCCTGAGTTTGTTCAAACTCATTATGTTTTTTAGTAACTTGTCCCTATCATACCCTTATGCTCAATGAACTGATGTTCTAGCAAACCTTATGGACGGGGTAGTTGTAACTTGATGTTTTTATTATTAATTATATAAGTAAAGTCTCTTTCGTGCAATTTGGTTTAATTAAGGAACTTAGCTCCTTGATTTTAAAGATGGGCTTATAGTCCTTTAAAATAAGTTTTAAATTAGTTATAAATTAATTTCTAGATCTCATTGAACAAAATTTTGATTAAGCCTAATGATACACCTAAAATACATAATGTTTTTAGACACATTTTTTATATTTATTTTTGAGATATTCCACTTTATTGGAAGGTATTTTTGTGTTTTTCTTTCAGATATAGGTAAAAAGGTGAAAAATGCTTAAAGGAGTGAAAAAGGATCAAATTTGGAGCAAATAGGTGAAAAATGTGCAAAAATGTTTTGGCGCCTAAGCATCAAATCTGGCGCTTAAGCACCGGGTAAACAGAGAAGGCTGCATTTAAGCGCTAGAGGCCCCGCGCTTAAGCGCCAATGGTAGTTATTTGACGAGTAAATTTGGTTTTTGTGAATATTGAAGAGGTTTTTGAGACACATATTGGCTTAATAGGTGGTTACAACAGCCATGGACAAAAAATATTGCAATAGGATGCATCTCTTGAGGAAATACACTGAATCAAAACACATTTTGATAAGATACTAAGACACCTTTTGGAGAATTATAAAAAAAAGAAGATTGGGCTTTGAAATAGTTCTTGAAAGTACTGGAAAAGTTTTAAAAGTTCAAAAATTGGGGAGTTAGCTAGAGAGATTTTCAGGCACCACATATTTATCTTTTTTTTATTTCTAGTTTTATATTGAGAGTGTTGTAAAAGATAAGTGATTTAAAAGAACTTTAAGAGTTTGGTGGACGAATTGAGATAAACTTTTTATCTTTTGTTTTAGACTTTTTGGTTTTTAATTAAGATTTGTTGTTGGTTTGACAGTGATTTCTACTTTTAAACTAAAGTGTGGTTTTATTTTCTCCATGGATTCTGAGTAGTTTTTTTTATCTTTCTTCTAAAAATGATAAGTAATTAAGTGTTGGATGGAAATTGTTCAGAGTATTGATCTTTAATGTTGGAAGAAGTTGTGATGATTTAAATCCATGTACTTTATTTACTTCTTGATTTGGCCAATAAAAATGTTAAATTTTATTATGAGAACATGTAAGAACTGGGATGGTATTGTCTCAGTCAACAATTGGAAAGAATCACATGAGGTTATTTGAATGAGAATGTAGTTCATATGATTGAGTGCAAATGAATAAGAAAATATTCATTGAAGGGTGTAGAGTTAGAGGACTTTAATGTGACAAGTTAAAGCCCCCAACTTGGTTTATTGTTTTAGGTTCTAATATAAGATGTTAGCCCCTAGGTGGAAGGAATCGAGGGAACACTAGAGTGAGAGCTAGTGTCTTCATTGCCTAGTCGGTCTTCAGAACTATTAAAACTTTAAATTAGCCAATATTCTTCATAGCATCTCTAGTAAGGGTAAAGAATATTCTTGCTCCTATTTGGACACAACAAAATATGTATACTTCCACATCATAATTCTTATACTTATTACTGATTCATGATAAGAAGAAAAATATTTTCATATTTAGTGGTTTTCTTCTACCAAAACTCAAGTTATCTTTTTAAGTTTGTTCTATTTTTGTCAAAATATTAAAATTACCAAAAACAAATTTCTTTATTGAGAAAATGTCTTTAGTTTAAATAATTATCTTTTTAAAAATAGAAAGTTTTCCAAAAAATGAATATTGCATATCTTCCCTGAGGGTTTGATATTCAAGTCTTAATTAAAAAAGTCCTATATTACTTGATAACGATACATATACTTGCGTAGTATCCCAATATAATTTAAAAGTTTAATTATTATTTTTCTTCAAGATCAAGTTTTTGGTTCTGTTGTGAAATAAGGAAATATAAGTGAAAAATTTAATCAGGATTATTTTTATATTGTTGCATATAAATAGTTGTTGGGGATCAAGTTTCAGGTGCCTTTGCCGGAGAACTGAGTAAAGATTCTCTTGATTCAAAAGCAAATTTCTATTTTTAGAAAGTCTTACTTAAACTTTAAGTTATTGTATTTTGTTTTATGTGTGTTTAGTTTTATTTTATTTTATGTTAGTGTATATGTAGTTTAAGTTCTGAAGGACTAGTGCCCTACGATTCTGAAATAGAGAGAACTGTGAGAAAAATCAAAAAAACCAAAAAATTAAAATTTTTAAAAAACCCAAAAAAAATTATAGAAATGGCAAACAAAAATGACCAAAATGCTGAAATTCATCAAGAGTTTAGACCTTTAAGAGATTATGCCAACCCTAATGTAGATGCACTTCATTGTAGTATACAAAAACCTACTATAGTGGCTAATTCATTTGAGCTTAAACATGCTATTATCCAAATGATATCTAATAATCATTTTAGGAATCACCAACTAAAGTTCCAAATTTACACCTTGCCAGTTTTCTAGAATTGGACACAACATTTAAATATGATGGTGTATCAGATGATGCCATAAGACTTAAGTTATTTCCTTTCTCACTAAGGGATAAAACTAAGATGTGGTTGAATTAGTTAGCACCTGGATCTATCAGAACTTGAGGAAACTTAGCAAGAAAATTCTTTGCTAAATATTTTCCACCATTAAAAACTGCGAAGCTCAGAAATGATATTACATCTTTTAATCAGTTTAAAGGGGAATCTATTTACAAAACATGGGAAAGATTTAAAGTACTCTTAAGAAAGTGTCCACACCATGTTATTCCAAATTGGTTAATAATTCAAACTTTTTATAATGGATTAGTTGGACCTCTGAGATTAATTATCAATGCTGCTACTGGTGGTTCATTGATGTGAAAACCATTTCATGACGCCTATGCTTTAATTGAAGAAATGACTACCAATAATTTTTAATAGCTTTCTACGAGGGTAAATCCTAAGAAAGTAGCTAATATTCATGAAACTGATGCATTTACTATGTTATCAAATCAAGTTGCGGTAATTTCAGGAAAGTTAGACCAATTTGGAATGAAATTTTCTCAACCAATTTCCATGATTGAAGAGAATTCATTAGGCCAAATGGTAGATTCTAAAGAATCATTAGAAATTTTGAATGCCATAAATAACAAGCAAAATAACCCATATTCAAATTATTATAACCTAAGTTGAAAAAACCATCCCAACTTTAACTAGAACAACAATTCGGGTGGTAATAATCAACAATGGGGAAACAACCAAGTAAACCCATTGGGAAATTGGAATGATCAAGGGAATAATAATTATAGATCTACTTTTCCTCCAGGTTTCAACAGTAATACACAATTTAAAAAGAAGAAGTTATCTGTAGAAGAAGTGATGTTACAAATGGGAAATCAATTACAAAGTCAATGAGCTATAATTAGAAATATTGAGAATTAAATTAGGCAAAAAGAAAATTCATTATGTAATAGATCTCAAGGAACACTTCCTAGTAATACTGAATCAAATCCAAAAGACCAGAATAAATAGCAAATAAAGGATGTTCACCTTAGAAGTGGATGAGAATTAGAAGGTAGGGTTCAATAATTAATTGAAGTTGAGAGAGATGAAATTGAAAAATCAAAAGAGGATGCTCCAAAAGGTTCTGAAAGACCTATTTCTCCACTAAAAATTGATTTTGAAAAATCACCACCTCCATTTCCTTAGAGACTTTGTCAGCAGAAGTTGGATAAGCAAATTTCTAAATTTATGGAAATATTTAAGAAGCTTACAACTATTATTCCATTTGCTGAAGCCTTAGAACAAATTCTAAGCTATGTAAAGCTTATGAAGGATATTCTCAACAGGAAAAGGAAGTTTGAAGATAATAAGACTGTTGCATTTAGTGAGGAGTATAGTGCTATAATTCTTAAAAAGCTTTTTGAAAAGCTTAAAGATCCTAGTAGCTTTACAATTCTATGTGCAATAGGAGCAGATTTTATGGGAATGATTTATGTGATTTAGGTGAAAGCATTAACCTTATACCATTATCAATATTCAAAAGATTGGGAATAGGAGAAATAACCCCTACAATTGTAAGTCCAATAGCAGATCGTTCGATGACATACCTTAAAGAAGTTATAGAAGGGATCCTAGTGAAAGTGAATCAATTTATCTTTCTTGTTGATCTCATTATGCTAGATATGAAGAAAGATAAAGAGATACCTATCATTTTGGGGAGACCTTTCCTAGCCACATGAAGAGCAATGATACTAGATATGGAGGAAGATAAAGTGAACCTATCATTTTGGGGAGACCTTTCCTAGCCACAGGAAGAGCAATGATAGATGTGCAGAAAGCGTCAATGATCAAACTGTTACTTTTAATATTTCAAGATCAATGAAATATCCTGCAAAAGGTAAAGATGATGCATCAATGATCAAACTGTTGCTTTCAATATTTCAAGATTAATGAAATATCCTTTAAAAAGTAAAGATGATGAAAATTGAAGGATGGATGTTATAAGATATTTAAGTGCATGTCATTTCTAAACAACAACTTATGAAGAAAAATCTAAAGAAAAAGATTTGGAGAACGAGCAAGAAGAGGAATTAGATCGATGTGAAGAACTTTTTAAGGAAGATTCAAACTATGTTCGAGAAAGTTTTGAAATTTTGGACACGACAGACAAAGATAAATCATTTTGTCCATCAATTGAAAAACCTCCAGAGCTTGAGTTGAAGTTACTTCCTGAACATTTAAAATATGCCTTTTTAGGACATTCCTCTACTTTACGAGTTATAATTTCCTGAAAATTAAAGATGGAAGAAGAAGAAAGGTTGATGAAAATATTGAAAAAATTTAAGAAAGCCTTTGGATGGACGTTTGTTGATATTAAAGGAATCAATCCTTCAATTTGTATGGATAGAATTCATATGGAAGAGAACTGCAAACCCAGGGCTAATCCTTAAAGGAGACTAAATCCTGTTATGAAAGAAGTTCTTAAGAAAGAAATTTTAAAGTGATTAGATGTTGGAATTATCTACCCTATTTCAGATAGTGCATGAGTTAGTCCAATTCTCTGCATTCATAAGAAATGAGCAGTAATTGTAATTATGAATGAACATAATGAATTAATACCTACTAGATAAGTTACAGGGTGGTGAATATGCATTGATTATAGAAAATTAAATCTTTCCACTAGGAAAGATCATTTTACATTACTCTTTCTAGATCAAATGCTTGATAAACTAGCTGAGCATAAATACTTTTATTTTCTGGATGGATATGCTGGTTATCACCTAATACAAATATCTTCTGAGGATCAAGAGAAAACAACTTTTACCATTCATTATGGTACTTTTCCTTTTAGAAGGATGCCTTTGGTTTATGAAATGCCCCTACTACATTTTAAAGATGTATGATGATAATTTTTTTATTGATTTAATTGAAAAAGGGATTGAAGTATGCATGGATGATTTTTCAGTGTTTGGAACTTCATTTGACTCATGTGTAGAACATTTATCTAAAGTTCTTAAACATTGTGAAGAAATAAATTTAGCCCTTAATTGGAAAAAAATGCCAATTTATGGTAGCAAGAGGAATTGTATTAGGTCATCAAATATCAAAAAATGATTATAAAGTAGATCCTGCTAAAATTTAACTGATCGTTAATTTACCTTATCCAACAAATATAAAGGAAATTAAGAGTTTTTTAGGACATGCTGGATTCTACAGACGATATATTAAAGACTTTTTCAAAGATTGCTAAGCCTTTATGCCATTTACTAGAGAAAAATGCAATTTTCAATTTTGATAAGGAATGCCTAAAAGCTTTTAAATTATTAAAAGAAAAATTAATCAGTGCACTAATTATAGTTTTACCAAACTGTGGAAAACCTTTTGAATTGATGTGTGATGCTAGTGATTATGATATAAAAGTTGTTTTAAGACATAAATATGATAAAGTTTTCAAAGTAATTTACTATGCTAGTAAAACTCTTAATGAAACTCAAATTAATTATACAACAGAAAAAGGAGTTCTTAGTAACAGTACATGCTTTTGATAAATTTAGATCATATTTAATTGGAACTCATTATACAGTGCATACAGATCATTCTGTTATTAAGTACTTATGAAAAAGAATGATGATAAACCTTGATCTATAAGATGGATTCTTCTTTTCCACGAATTTGATTTGAAATAGTAGATCAAAAGGGGACTAAAAATCAACTTGCCGATCATTTGTTCGGGCTTGAGTTTGAAAAACCACTCTGTTTTGAAAAAGAAAATAATAAACATTTTTCAGATGAAAAATTGTTCACTATTAATGACTGGCGTGTTCCGTGGTATGTCAAGATTGTGAACTTTATTTTTAGTGATATTATACCCTATGGAATGACATACCAACAAAAGAGGAAATTTATTTTTGAACCTAAGACTTATTGTTTGGATGACCCATTTTTATATAAATAAAGAAATGATCGAATTATTCCAAGATGTGTACCATTAAAAGAAACTTATGAAATTATCGAAAAATGTAATAATTCTAAATTTGGGGGACAATTTGGTGTTGATAAAACAACATACAAAATTTTACAATCTGGATTCTATTGGCTTACAATTTTTAGGGATGTTAATGGTTATATCAAAACCTGAGATAAAAGTCAATGAGTAGACAATATTTCTAGAAGAAATGAGATGCCCCTTAATTATATGCTAGAAGTTGAAATATTTGATGTTTTGGGATTAGATTTCATAGGACCATTTGTACCACCTTTTGGAAATTTATATATTCTGTTAGCAGTGGACTATGTATCCAAATGGATAGAAGCTGTTGCTTTAGTAGATGTAGTGCTCAAAGTGTTGCACAATTTTTAAAAACAAACATATTTTGTAAATTTGGGATGCCGAGAGTTATCATTACTAATAGGGGATGTCATTTTAGAAATGCCATAATGGAGAAGTTATTAAAGAAATAACATATAAATGATAGGATTATTACTGCTTATCATCCTCAGAGAAGTGGTTTGGCTGAATTAACCAATCAGGATATTAAAAGAATTTTGGAAAACTCTTTGAATCCAAAAAAAATGGATTGGTCAGTCAAACTTGACTATGCTTTGTGGGCTTATAGGATTGCGTACAGAACTCCTACAGGAATGTCCGCATATAGGCTAATATTTGGGAAAGCTTGTCACTTACCAGTTGAACTTGAGCATAAATCATAATGGGCGATTAAAGTATTCAATTATAATTTGAAAGATGCTGGTGAGAAATGGTTATTGAAATTAAATGAGCTTGAAGATATAAGGAGTGAATCTTATGAGAGGGCCAAGATTTATAAAGAAAAGATGAAGATGTGGCATGATCGAAGGATTCTTACTAAAAATTTTCAGCAAGGGCAACATGTTTTGCTATATAATGCAAGGTTAAGATTATTACTAGGAAAACTTAAGTCCAAGTAGATGGGCCTATTTGTTGTGATAAAAGTTTATTCTTATGGATTTGTCTATATTAAAGATTTTAAGTCTGAAAAAATATTTAAAGTTAATGGACATAGACTTAAACCTTATTTTATAGGGGATCAACATAAACTTAATGATGGAATGATGTTAGGTCATCCGGAATAAGCACTAGTTACGTCAGGCTGATGATGTAAAACCAAGTACTTTGTGGGAGGCAACCCATAGTTATCAGTGTGATTTTATTTTGATTGTTGTTTTGTGTATGATTAAGAAAATTGAGGCAGTAATTTTTGAAACTATTATGTGTTAATAAAGATTTTAAGACTTTATTTAGTGACCAAGACATGTTAGAATGAGAATTTGGATGTTAAGTTAACTGGTGCAAAAATTTTCACTCGCACTTTAGCACCAGATCCGACACTTAAGCGTGCTAGTTTAAAGACATGTGCAAAATTAATATTCTAGAGAGTTTAGCTGCCAATTAGTTTATAAAAACGTGCTAAGGCTATTTTTAAACGTGTCTAGGAGTTATTGGAAGAATTTAGGCCTATAAATAGAAGGGCTTTGTGAAGAAATTTCACCGAGATGATTTCTAGCCCTAATAGTCTAAGACAAAGTGAGATTTAGAGAAAATGTCTTCATAGGAGAAGGATTTGAAGAAGGAAGAAACCATGAGGAAGAGTTCCATTAGTCAAAGTGCACATAAAATGTATAATGGTTTCTTAGTCGTTAACATTGAAGGGATATCTGAGAAAATCAACAAAACGGAGAATACTATGGATTTATTGGAGACCAAAGTACTTGAGTTGCATGCACATCTAGAGTATATTGGATGGTAATTTATGCAATTTAGCCACATAAGTTATATAGAGGAAGCAGATAAGACGATGCTCATAAAGTAGAAGTGGATTGAAGAAGATAGTATGAGAGCTCGTCATCACTGTCCATTTTATCAACTCTATATTTCTAGGGAGATTAATGAAAGATAGGAATTTATTCCTTCGAATGAAGAATGGAATTAAGTTTAGTGTTAGAATTTATTTTTTGGAAGTTGTTGTTTTCATGTGGTTTAGTGTTTAAGTCTTGTTTTTAGTATTTATGACTTCTTTATGTGTAATGATTGTTCTGTTTTTGTATTTAGAAAACTTTTCTCTTCAAAGACTATTTGGAGTGAGAATTAAGTATTCAAAGCGATTTGTACTTGTTTGTGAATTAATATAAGTTTATTTGTGTGAAAATTTGTGTTATTTTTTAGCCTCAAATTGTAATAGTTATTAAAGAGAATTTTAAGAGAGAGGGGAGTTATAGGAAGTTGAAAATTGATATTTAAGTGCTATGAGAACATTTAGGGGATGTTTCCTTAGGCAAATATTGCATTCTACTTTAGTTTGAAAATTTTGAAAAACTGCGCTGGCCTGAGCCAACCTGAGATCTCTCGCTTAAGCGTGAGCCATCCCAAGAGGCAAGCGCCTAAATGCCACTTAACCACGCTTAAGCACAGTTTGCGAACAGTTAAAAGTGGAATTTTGGTCCTAAAATCACCAATTTTACTCCTCCCGTCACCTTCAACCTTTTAAAATCGCAATTTTAGAAGGCTAGGACACATCTAAAGTAAAGATTTCTTAGTGTAATCGAGTGAAATTTGCTAGATCCAAGTTCCTTGACGTAAGAGCTTTGCTTCAATGCAAAAATTTTAGATTTTCACCATGTATTTTGAGCACATTTGGAGAAATTTGAAAATTCACTATTTATGGTGAAAAATGAGAAAAAATATCTATGGAACTGCATGGGAAGTGTATATTAGACTTTGGAAGTTTAGTTTAGTAGTTTAGGCTTGATTTTTGAAATTATTTTTAGAATTTATAAAGTTTTTAGAATGGCACCAAGAATGAAGAGAAGCAAACAAAAGAGCCATTTCGATTCAAGTAAATTTGTTAGTTCGAAGGCTGAGGATCGGTACAGTGATTGGTTGCAATCACAGAAATTGATTCAGGAGCAATGTTTTAGGTGTCTAAGTGAAGATGTAGAGGATTTGATTGTTTGCTGATACTAGGAACGATTATGTCGTTTCTCTGTTGGGATGGCTATTTCTGTTGTTAGGGAGTTCTATGCAAACCTCCCTGAAGTAGAATATAATAAAGTTATGGTTCGAAGAAATGTTTGTACCATTTTCACCGGAGGTAATCAGCTTATTTTTTCATCTGCTACTTGATAAGTTATGTTTAATGCAAATTATAGTCCCACTGAAGCGGAGTTAGACAAGATTATTTCTTATTTGACTGTTGGAAAAGGACTTTAGAAGATCACTAATGAGAGGAGAGTCAACTTCCCAACTTCAAAATTATGTGCACCTTCAAAGGCCTGACACTATTTTATTTATGCTCGTTATCTAACAACAAATCATCTCATTGAAGTTACCATAGAGAGGACGACATTAAATTATTGTATCAAGGAAGGAAAGCTCATCAACATAGGAGCTTTGATTTGTCAGACTATCATCAGTTCTGCCACTACCGTTACTACAATTGGTCTAGGATTTGCTTCATTGTTATTTTATTTGTGTGAGCAGGCTGGAGTTAAATATGATAGCTAGGAGGAAGTGTTGTTACCTCTAAAGCCCATCATTAAGGTGAATGTGAAAACTTATTATGAACATTAAATTTTTGGCTGGAGAGGATGATTTTCTAGGTGTTATGGAATGGAGACGTTTGCTAATTGTACTTCTACTGCTTCTTCATCCAGACCATCTTCCTCACCTGCTTCTACATCTAGAGGTGAGTCTACTGAGACACAAGATCAATTTTTGCAGAGAATGATGGATAATATTAATTTTGCTGCTGAAAGGCAAAATTTAGAGCATTTTGCAGAGCATACTGATAGGTATAATTGAAGAAAAAGTGATTGTGGAGGGAAATTTAAGTTATCTTTGGACAACCTCATTAGGGGGTAACGAAGGAGTGCAATTTCCTCCATTTCCTAGATACCCTGATTATGAAACTACAAAAGTATAGGATAGCGGTGATTCAGAGGATGAAGAGTAGAACTGAAAGATTTATTTTTATGATTGTAATGTGATACGAACTATGTAGTATGGGCTTGCTACATTCGCATCTGTGTGTTGGTTTGAACTATGTGATGTGGTTTGTACTTTTATGTTTCAGTGAGAATTGTGATGTGATGTGTTTTCATGTTTTAGACTTAAGACATGTATGTAGGTTTACTTATTTAGATATTGTGATGTGTGAGACTTTTATTTTTAATTAAATTGTAAAGTATGTGTTAGTTAGTTGTTTGTTTTAAAATTTTAGGCTAGTAACTTTTGTGAGTTTAGTGATTTAGTTAGTTTAGAACTTAACTTAATTCTATGTCTTTTGGAAAGTTGAAAGTCTTGCTAACTTAGGTCTTAAATTTGAAACTTGGGAAAATTCTATCCTGTATTTTTCTTTTATCATGTTTGTGAGTTTGTTTTTATGTTGAGATTGTGAAGTCAAGTTAGTGTGTTAGTTTGATTTTATGTTTACAACCCACAATTTAGAAGTCTATTGAATCTCTACATGTTAAATTGAAATGAAAATATTAGAAAATTTGATGAAAATTAATTTTACTCTTGTTTTTAGTTTTATACTTGTATCATTAGTGTATACTTATATATATTTGATGCTAAACTGTTTAACTTGATAAAAACTTAAGTTTGGGGGGGGGGG
>JXCR01142254.1:91004-147428 GCA_002079205.1 Phalaenopsis hybrid cultivar
GAATTTGATTTGAAAGGAAAAATTGATCATGTATATGAAGTTATATTAGGGAAGTAAAATTTTATTTTAGAAATGAGTAAGAAAGTTTAGTTGAAATTTTGAGTAATGAAGAAAAACATTAATTTAAAAGTTTTTAGTGTAGAAAATGAATAATATAAGTAACTATCTTTAGTAAGAAACATTGTGTTTTTGAAAATTTTAGAAATTTATACTTTTATTTTTAATCCTTAAATTTCTTTTATTAAAAATAATTTTCAAAGCTATCATTATATTTTATAAGTAAAAGTTATGTATCAAGACTTTGCTTTAGGAAAGCAAAAGTAGAATTCAAAAATATTAAAGACCTATCCAAATATAGTAATCGTTGCCTGAAAAGAAAAAAAAAGAAAAAGAGAAAAAGAAAAAAAAAGTAGAGAAAAGGAGAAAAAAAGGAAAGAAAAAGAAAAAAAATATAAGGGAGGAGAAGCTTGAGGATTAGTGCCTAATCAAAAATTAGTTCTACATTTGATCTTTTTGAAGTATAAGACTTGACAAAATCTTAAGCTTATAGATATAATATAGTAAGTAAAATTATTCTTATTAAAAAATTTTAAGTGGAGAGTGTTGTAATAAAAAGAAAAATTATTTTCTAGTTTTAAATAATAAAAAGTAAAATAGCAAGTGAAAGAGAAGAGGTTCAAAGGAAACTCTTGAAGTTCCTTTGAATCTCTTCTCTTTTACAACATTCTCATTTTAAGTGGAGGGCTTAAGATAACCTTTTTATCTTTTATTTTAGACTACTTTTGGTTTTAATAGAGACTTGTTGTTGGTTTGACAATGATTTCTACTTTTAAACTAAAGTGTGGTTTTGTTTTCTCCAAGGATTTTGAGTATTTTTCTTTATCTTTCATCTTAAAATGATAAGTAATTAAGTAATGGATAAAAATTATGGAGAGTATTAATCTTTAATGTTGGAAGAAGTAGTAATGATTTAAATTTATGTACTTCATTTAATTCTTCATTTGGTCAATCCAGATGTTAAAAATTGTTGTGACAACATGTAAGAATTGGGATGGTATTGTTTAAGTCAACAATTGGAAAGAATCACATAAGGTTGTATAAATGAGAATGTTGTTCATATGATTGAGTGCAAATAAATAGAGAAATATTCATTGAAGGGTGTAGAGTTAGAGGACTTTAAAGTGACAAGTTGAAGCCCCCAACTTGGTTTATTATTTTAGTTTCTGATATGAGATATTATTCCCGAGGTGGAGGAAATTGAGGGAACTCTAGAGTGAGAGCTAGTATCTTCCGTGCCTACCCGATCTTCAGAACTATTCAAACTTTAAATTAGCCAATGTTCTTTATAGCATCTCTAGTAAGATGGTATCTTCCCTACCTATCTGGTCTTTAGAACTATTCAAACTTTAAATTAGCCAATGTTCTTTATAGCATCTCTAGTAAGGTCGGTCTTCAAAACTATTCAAACTTTAAATTAGCCAATATTCTTTATAGCATCTCTAGTAAGGGCCTAGCCTGTCTTCAGAACTATTCAAACTTTAAATTAGCCAATGTTCTTTATATCATCTCTAGTAAGGGTTCTGCCTAGCCGATCTTCAGAACTATTCAAACTTTAAATTAGCCAATGTTCTTTATAGCAACTCTAGTAAGGGTAAAGAATGTTTTTTATTTGGCACAACACAATTTGCATACTTTCACAACAGAATTCCTATACTTATTACTGATTCAACACAGCACAATAAGTACACTTCCAAAATAGAATTCCTATACTTAGTGCTTTTCTTCTACAAAAACTCGAGTTATCTTTTTATGTTTGTACTGTTTTTATCAAAATATTAAAATTACCAAAAAAAATTTAAACTTTCTTTACTGCAAAAACGTCTTTAGTTTAAATAATTAACTTTTTAAAAATAGAAAGTTTTCCAACAAGTGCTTATTGCATATATTCCGTGTGGGTTCGATAATCATGTCTTAATCAAAAAGTACTATATTACTTGTAAATGATATGTAAACTTGCGTAGTATGCCAATATAAATTAAAAATTAAATGCTTATTTTTCTCTATGATCAAGTTTTTGGTTTTGTTTTGAAATAAAGAAATAGAAGTGAAAAATATAATCATAATTATTGTTATACTGTTGCATATAAGTAGTTATCGGGGATCACCTAGTTCACTACTAAGCCCTTAAAAATTAATGGGTAGATTTGCAATTTTAGAAATAGATTTATTTGTTTATATCATTAATCCTTATCATGAATTATATGTTATTTCAAAGCCATTAATTGGGGCATAAAATCAGTGAGTTATGATCTTCCAAAAATCAAACCCTTCACCTTAATATCCTTTTTGTATTTAAATATTCTTCCAAGTTTCATTAATTTTAATAGAATTACAAATTTATCTTTTACAAGACCAAAGTGAGGTTGGTTACTAAAATTTATCCTTTTCATATTCCAATCATCAAAACATATCAATTAAGATTATTGTTTGCCCATTTAGCGCTTTGGTTAAGCCAAAATATTAATTAAGATTTAAATTCCTGAATTACCCTTTTACCTGCCTTAATACACTATAATTCATTAAAATAAACTCAAATAATTTGAAAATTTTAAGTTACCCCACTCATGGGTTAATTAAAACATCACAGGAGAAAATGTGATTTTTCTGAATTTAGTTTTATAATTATTTCTATAGCAAAAATAGGGATTTTTCAATCAAAATTTAATAATTCAATCAAAACATAGCCTCTATCCTTAAGAAAATTATTTGAGGTTCACCTAGGTCAGAGGACCACTTGGAGCAGTTTTCATGATTTTTAGAGTTTAATTTAATTGTTAGAATTATTTGTTTGTTTTGGGCATTAATTAAATTTAAAATATTATTTAAGTAAAAAATTAAGTTTTATATTTTTATTAAATTCTCTGAATCCAGGGAACCCAAAGAAACAAATTTCCTATTTTTTGTGTTTTATATTTTAATTATTGGAATTATTTTATTGAGAAATTAGAGAAAATTCATTTTAAGCCTTTAGAAATTAATTTCTTGACTTAGAAAGTTACTAAAATTATTTTAATTGGTTCTAAGTTATCATCAAGTCAAACATGAAAATTTAATGTATTTTAAAATTTTGAAAATTTTATGAGTTATAATTGTTTTTTAATTATTTCAATGCGTAAAAATAGCTAAAAAATGAAGTGTTTTTTTTTATTCCAATTTTATTTTTCTTAGGTTGCTTTGGTCATAAGAAGCTTCCAAAACCAATTTGGTGATTTTTAAAATTTTATTTTAATTATTATAATTATTTTAATGCCAAAAGTGTGATGTTACTTGATTAATTCATTTGAGTGATCAAATTAACTCGAATTGACTTGAAATTTTTATGGGGAGCTCCTCTAACATTAAGTCACAGTGAAGAATGATTTTTATGTCATTTATATTTATAATTACTCCAAATATATTTTATTTCATTTTTTAAATTTGGTGACAGATATGACTATTTTTAATAAATCAAACAAAATTTGTCTTTTTTCTAGGGTCCTCTAACCACAATGAACCTACCGCAATAAATTTTGTATTTTTTTTATGAGTATTTACATTATAATTTTTATTCCAAAACAGGGACCATTAACTTAAAAATTAAATATTCATGCCAAGAGATCTCCCTTGACCTTGGAAAAATCAGGAAAGCCTCCTCATAATAGATAGAATCAAAGCCTTATAAATCAAGTCATGGTGAGTGTCTATGCAAATGGGGTATCAAAATAAGAAAAATACCATTTAATTAATTAAAAATTATACATGCATCAAATGGACATAGAAATATTTCCACATTGTTCTCCTTTGTCATAGAGCAATAGGGTATTTTTATTTTTCTTTTGTAATTTTCCTACACAAAGATATGCATTTTTGAAAATCTAGTCATTTAAATAAATTAAAAAAATCTTATTTATCTACTTAAGTGACGCAGCGCCACATAATCCTTGTACGTGTCGAGCTCTCCATGTGGTCTCCTCTGGTTCAACGCCGTCGTCCATGTAGCTGCTTTGTTAGCCTACGGCTCCACTCTGTCTTCGTGTCCACCATAAGGACCATCCGTTGCATAAATGTGCGATCAAACAACCCTCTGTAATCATCCAAAAAGAGCCAACCCTTGAGCCGTCCAACTTCTAACCCTAATATCCCACTCGATACTCAACTAAATTAAGCGCAGTTTATTCCTATATAGTTGTCTTGACTAGGACAACACTTATATATGGTTAATCAACCCTTAAATCAACTCTATGAAAATGGAGAATCAAATGATTTTTGGTTTAGGGTTATGGTTCAATACCTTTGCCTAAGATGTGTGGCCTCGATTGGGTGCTTTCAAAAGCTTGCCTTGAGTCCAAAGAGCTCATAAATGAAGCCTCAAGCTATGGTAAAATGCCTTGGTATAAAATTGACCAAGGTTGATTTATGGGTTTGAACAAAGTCCACCATAGGGTGCTCTAGTGATGGTGCTTTTTTGGGAAAACTTCTTCTCTCAATGTGGGGATGGTGTGGGTGAAATTAATTTGAGTTTGGTGGAGTTTTGGGAGGTGTCATGTTTTGGCCTTAGTTTTGAGCTTTGAATATGAGCTAAAGCAATGGGCTTGAGGGCTTGAGGATGGTTGGGTTGAACTCAAGAGTTCTGGAAGCAATTTGTTAGAGTTTCCTCAAGGAATTTCAAGCTCTCCCCTCTTAGACATAGAGGGTGGGTTTAAATAGAGGGAGAAGGAGAGCTCATTGAGGGAAATTGGTAGGTGCCATAAGTTACTTATGTGGAGGGCAAAAATTCACAAAAGTCCAATTGGGATGAGGCAACTTGGATGGGTTTAATTTTGAGTTTTAGCCAAGGGGAGCTTTTGGATTTGGATTTTCCGGGGGCCAAGATGGTCGGCCTGCCAGGCTCAGGTAACCTTCTGACTCAGGGAGGTTAGGGCTTGGGTTTGGTGAAATCAATTGGGGTCGTCCATCTGTAAGGGTCTTATATTAAAAACAAATGTGGGAAGGGTCATTTTTGGTCAATTTGAGTCAAGACATGATTTGGTCTAGGTTCGCCCCTCAAGGAAGGTTTGGGTGCTGAATAAAATCATGAAGATCAGCTTAATCATTAGGGATGAGTCACCATCTAAAGAGATTTAGCTAAACATTGGTTAGAGTGATTCATTAAAAGGGTTAAAAAGCTTTTTTAATAGGATTAATAGTGGCTTGTCCTCTTTCCATTAATAGCTTGACGAGGTGATAAGGCTCTCATGGCTCACCAATGGCTTGGGAGTGGCTTCTTGGCTTACATGTGGCTTGAATAATTTTCATGTGAAAGGATTTTGGAGTTATTTAGTATTTTTGAGGAGTTTGTCATGAGGCTTGATTTGGAGTGATTTGGTCTTGAATTTAAAATATAGGGTGTGATTTTAATTGAATGAACGATGATGAGAATTTTTCATGTGGGCTTTAAATTGAATTAGGGCTACTAGAATTAAACATGGTGTTGGAAGACTTTCATTTAAGGTGTAGCAGGAAAAGAATTAAACATGGTCTTGACTTTAAAATTTAAGGAATATCCAAAATGAAGAGTTCGGAAGTGATTTCAGGTGATTTGAATTGAATTTGAAGGCCAATTTGGTGGATTTACTCATATGGTCAAAATCGAGGCTTTTTGATTTGAGTAAAATTATATTTGTAATTGGGTAAAATTGGGCTTTAATTTTGTTTAGATTAGTACTAGTGATACTTAATTTTGGTTTAGAATTAAAATTGGGCAAGATTGGGGTCAATTGGGACAAGATTGGGGCTAATTTGGGGCAATTGTGCCCTTAAGGGTAAATTTGGGTCTTTTGGTACAATTTGGTAAAAATGATCAAATTAGGTCAATGTCATGGTTAAAAATTTAAATTGGGAATATTTGGGACAATTTTGGATATTTTAGGAAATTTTGGAATTTTTGAAATTTTTGGGTTATGAGGTGCATTTTGGTAATTTTGGGCAATTTTAGTGGTACTTTGGGAATTTGGTTATTTAGGTGAATTTTGGCTAATTTTGGTATTGGTGAGTGGTTTGAGATGTTTTTTAGGCAAGTTTTGGTATTTTGGGTAATTTTTGGATTTTTGGCAAAAAATAGGGTTGTAGGGGTATTTTGGTAATTTGGTGATTTTGGGCTTGAATTGAAAAGTAAGCTATGAAGCCATGCCAAACCAATAGGAGCCATTTGAGGACTCATTTTGGATGCTCAATATGCTCGTTATAATCCACTTTTCCAAAGACTAGGGGCATAGGTCCATTCATATGAGCTTTCCAAAAGGAATCATGAGACCAAATCGAGGGGTATAAGGTTTGGGCTATCTAGGAAAGTTTAGTGTGTGCAAGCCATCTCAAACAATAACAGATCACCCAGGGTTAGTCCTAAGGTCTGACCATCCTATAGGAGACTCCCTTTGAGTTCCCTCATACTGACCTCACCAACTAAGTGCTAGAGGTAAAGACCAATCTGTGGAACTTCAAGTTGAGCAAAGAAGAGTTTAGAATTTCTAATGGTGAGTGTTCCTTTTATAGTCCTCTATGAATAGTCAATAGAAAATTCCTATGGCTAGACCTTAAGCTGCAAAAGAAGAAAAAGCTAGACCTAAACAAAAAATGAGGTCAACAAATGGACCCCCAATAGGTATGGTGTGTCAGATAAGCACACCGCATGTATTTGCGTTGACGGACGAGATCAACAAATCCAACATAGATTTTTGAGTCAATAGGACTAGAAGTAAGAGTAGGATTGAGTGAGAGTTGTTTCCGCTAGGAAATTGGCAAGTGAATGTCCAATCAAAATAAGAACTTTGAATTCTCGTTGGGGATTTAAAAGGTGAATTTCATATTATCAGGTTTTGAGTAGATTGGAGGATGAGAGTTAGGATTCAAGAATTTACCCCAAGAAGGCAATTGAAATTCGGGTGTCAATCTTGGAGAGAGAATCGAGTGCCTTAGTCCATTTAAGGTGGTCTTAAACAAACCTCAAACGATGAGAATATGATAGCTTACTCAATTTAAGGTGGTCTTAAACCTATCTCGAAGATATAGGTAGATAATCGGATGCCTTACTCCAATTAAGGTGGTCTTAAACCAATCTCAAAGGATTAAAATAGGATGCCTTACTCCATTTAAGGTGTTCTTAAACCTATCTCAAAGCTATGAGTAGAGAATTGGATGCCTTACTCCATTTAAGGTTGGCCTTAAACTGATCTCACAGGATGAGAATAGGATGCCTTACTCTATTTAAGGTGGCCTTAAGCCGATCTTAAAGGGTGAGAATAGGATGTCTTCATTTAAGGTGGTCTTAAACCTATCTCGAAGATATGGGTATAGAATTGGATTCCTCACTCCATTTACAGTGGTCTTAAACCTATCTTAAAGGGTGAGAATAGGACACCTTACTCAATTTAAGGTGGTCTTAAACCTATCTCAAAGATATGGATAGAGAATCAGATGCCTTACTCCATTTAATTTGATCTTAAACTGATCTCAAAGAGTGAGAATATGATGCATTACTCTATTTAAGGTGGTCTTAAACATATCTCAAAGATATGGGTAGAGATATGGATACCTTACTTCATTTAAGGTGATCTTAAACCAATCTGAAAGGATGAGAATAAGATGTCATAATCCATTTAAGGTGGTGTTAAGCCTGTCTCAAAGATATGGGTAGATAATCAAATGCCTTACTCCATTTAAGGTAGTCTTAAACTGATCTCAAAGGATGAGAATAGGATGCTTTACTCCATTTAAGGTGGTCTTAATAGTCCATTTGAGGTGGTCTTAAACCGATCTCAAAGGATGAGAAAAGGATGCCTTACTCAATTTAAGGTAATCTTAAATCTATCTCAAAGAGATGTGTCACATTATGGAGGAAAGCTCTGGGACTCATATCCAACCCAAGGAGTAGCAGGAAAAGAATTAGCGTCTTGGTTCTGTCCCCGAGAATAATATAATAGTAGTGTAGAGAATTTGTGGTTTTGAGCTCATAAATATGTGTCATATAAAGATCGACATTGGTGAGAAAAGTTTGTGAAATTTTGTGCAGAATGTGCAATTTTGTGGGGATTTGAAGAAGACTAGTGCCGACTAGGATAGTTACGCTGATCAAGTGATCCTTGGATTCTGCTAATATGCACAATACAACAATAATTTAGATTATATTTTACTTATATTTCCTTACTTTGCAACTAAATCGAAAACTTGATCCTGAAGAAAAAAAAGAAATATAACTTTTAATTTATATATATTGGGATACTAAGCATGTATAAGTATTATTATCAAGTAAAATAGGATTTTTTGATTAAGACCTGAATTCGAGCCAACATGGAGAATACGCAATATGCACTATTGAATAGCAAATCTATCTTTTAATAAAAATATAATTTTCTAAACTAAAGACGATTTTTGTAGTAATGAAAATTTAAATATTTTGGGTATTTTCAATATTTTGATAGAACAATAACAATTTAAAAAGATAACTAGAGTTTTTATAGAAGAAAAGCACTAAATATGAAAATATCTTTCTTCTTGTTATGAATTAGTAATAAGTACAGGAATTCTGTTCTGGAATTATGCAAATTATGTTGTGGCAAATTGGAGCACTAATATTCTTTACCTTTACTAGAGATGCTATAAGCAACATTGACTAATTTAAAGTTTGAATAGTTCTGAAGACCGGTTAGGCGGGGAAGATGCTAGCTTTCACTCTAGAGTTCTCTCGATTCCCACCACCAGGGAGCTAACATCTCCTATCAGAACCTAAAACAATAAAACAAGCTGAAGGCTTTAACCTGTCACTTTAAAGTCCTCTAACTCTACACCCTTCAATGAATATTTCCCTACTTAATTGCACTTCATCATATGAACTAAATTCTCATTCATATAACCTCATGTGATTCCTTCCAATTGTTGACTGAGACAATATCAACCAAGTTCTTACATGTTCATACAACAATTTTTAAATCTGGATTAGCCAAATCAAGAAATATATGAAGTGCATGGATTAAATCATCACAACTTCTTCCATCATTGAATATCAATACTTTCCAGAACTTCCATCCTTAGCTTAATTACTTATCTTTTTAAGGAGAATGATAAAGAAAACTACTCAGAATCCATGGAGAAAAAAAAATCACACTTTAGTTTAAAAGATGAAATCATTGTCAAACCAACAAGTCTCAATTAAAGCCAAAAGTAGTCTCAAAACTAAAAGACAAGAACTTATCTCAAGTCCTCCACCAAACTCTTGAAGTTCCTTTCATTCTCTTCTCCTTACAATATTTCAAAATAAAATAATAAAAAGGATATGTCGGCACTATTTTTGGTGGGTGGAGTTGCCCGTAAGAAGCTGTCGATTACCAGAATTGAAATCCCATCACCTGCTTCGGAAGGACGTTTTAATTTACATATATATTTAGTTTAAAAAATATGAAATCAAACTAACCTCATATTTTTCATAGTTAAAATGAAAGAGCATTGTACCTCAAAGCATGTATCTATCTCGAAGGACAAACACACGACTTGAGGATTAGGCTCGATCCAATAAACTAATGAATATATGACATCCGTTTGGTCTGCAAAAATTTTGTATTTGCCGACAAGTTCACCTATTTAATATAAAGGATTAATTAAGGTTTATATTAATCTGGGTTCAGACATGCTTCCTATAAGGGAAAGCCCTATAGTTAATTACGTCTTAAATGACCAAAGTCACCTAAGAATACTCTTGATAAAAATTAAGAAATATTATCTTCAAGTAGTTGCAAAGGTTAGGACTTTTTTCATTAAGATCAGACGTAGAGGTGTAAAAGTGGATTAATTCAACTTTGAAACATTTTTTTGTAGAGTCCAAAGGAGGAAGAACTAGAGGATGTCATGGATCCAAAGGAGAACCTCAATGACTTCCCAAGCAATCCTAATGTTTGGCTTCAGTTTTGAGGAGAAATATTTAAGTGTTTCATCCTGTCAATTTTATTAGTTAGGGCCTACATTTATGTGAAACAATCACACAAATAGCTTGGAAGATGTGAGGATTTAGGCCGTGACGGATGACAACCTCAGAAACCTAAAACAAGTTAGGGCTTATATTGTGTAATAGGGCTATACAAAGGTCTAAAGATAAGATGAGGATTTACGTTGCATAATCAAGCAACCTTGAAGTCCTATGGCTTTGTTGTTTAAGTCTAAGGAAGGAAGATTGGTTTAGTTAGGGATGACAGGTTTTGCTGTTGAAGATAGTTGTGTTGCTCACCATGCTAGCTCTAAGCTCCTCGCTGCGATGAGTTTGAGTTTTCTATGGTGTCAAGTTATAATGTAAAATAAGGTGGCCTTATGGTTGAAGTTCTTTAAATCTTATGGGGGTATGTTAAAGTTGATTAGAGCGACACAAGTTATGATCCCATGGTTCCCTCGTTCCGACACCACTATTTTCTATTGGATTCACTTAGTCTAAATGAATTTACTATCCAACTTAATGAGTTCCATAATTTTATTTAAACCTTGGGAAGCCTCGTTAGCAACCGTAGGTTCATAATTTCATTTAGACTATGGGAAGCCTCTTTAGCAACCGCAGGTTACCTCTTCCAAGGGATTCTCGATCATCCGATAGAGACATCTTGATTTAGTTGCAATTGTAGTTTTGTGTAATATTTGTGATTAAATTTTGAGTTGTCTTATATTTTGAATGTTGTGGCGGTGAATTTTATCTTGGTCGATTTTTAGTTTTGGTTTTAGTTTTGGTTTTGTGGCTATTATGATAGTTTTAGTTTTCATGCAGGGTGGCATCGTTGTTTAGCATGCATATTTGCAGGTATAAAAGCATAGTATGAAAGTACAAGATAGACAATGTTGAAAACTGTAAAAGAGTACCTAGCGAGTCTTCTAGTTCCACCACCTGAAACTTAAAAGGCATGTTAAGGTAGTTTATATGAAACATGGAAGTAAAATTTTGTCGACCTATCTAACCCTAAAACATATCTTGGTGGGTCCTTAAGAGTTTAATAAAGATTGATGTTGCCAAGCAAAACATATTAAGTTTAGTAGATCTTCAAGGTATCCAACAAATCTAGAGAAATAAGTAGGTCCGTACTAGTCTTTTGCTGTCTGGTGGAAGATCCCGAGTTGTTTCAAACTTATTATGTTGCTTGATAATTTATCCTATAAAACACCCTAATGCTCAATGAACATTGATGTATCAATTATCATTGAGAGTAAGGTAATTATCATATGTAATTTAATTTTGAAAATTATGTGGGTGAAGACCCTTAAAGAGCAAGTTAGTGTCATTGGAACACTTAACCAAATTTTGGTTATAATTGGGCTTGTAGTTTTTGAAAGATGTTTTAATTTTAAAAGATGTTTACTTTTCTAATCCTTATTTAAATGTAACTTGATTTAGCCTAAGTCACTACTAAGCCCTTAAGACCTAGGTGAGTGTCTTAATTAGCTGATTAAGCTTTACGTGGTCATAATTCGTGCTTTGAATTTTATTTAAAAATCAAAATAGGGGTATTAAATTGATTAATTATTGACTTTAAAAGTCGTACCCCTAAGTCCTGGGTTAATTTTATTTTAATAAACTTCCCAAATTTTAATAATTTTGAAATTTATTATCTTTTCAATTAGAAGAGTGAGGTTGATTTCTACCAATTAACCTCTTATGTTTCAAACATCCAAATTAAAATCAGAGGTTAACCATTTCCCTCCTTAAATTAAGCCTAAATGTTAATTAAGGCTAAATTTCCAAAATTAATATTTGCCTTAAGGCTCTAACACTTCATAATTTGTCCAATTCAATTCAAATGACTTTCAAATTGTTATCCTACCTCATTCATGGGTCAGTAAAGACATCAGAGGAGAAAGTGTGATTTTTCAAGATTTAATTTATTTGGTATAATTATTTTCATGCAAAAATAGGATTTTTCAAAGAAAATTCCTAACTTGACCAAGTTAATTCCTAATCCCTTGAAACTTTTACGTGAGGTAGACTTAGACTAGAGAAGCCTTTGGACCAAATTCCATGATTTCTTTGAATTTTATCTGAATTTTAAGAGTTATTGTAATTTCTGGGGTTTTGGTTTTTATTAAATATAAAATATTTCAAAAGGGGATAATTAAACTTTGTATTTTTGAAAAGTCCTTCTGAGGTCAGAGAACTCAAAGGAGAAAATTTTATATTTTTTTAAATTTTATTTGATTTATTGGCATTATTTCTAATGAAAACCTATTTTTAGCCTTTAAAAATCATTTTTTAAGATTTAAAATTCAATATCTTTATTTAAGAAACCAGGAAAAATATTTTGATTGTTCCTAAGTGCTTAGAAAATAATGTAGAATATTTTCATGTATTTTATTATTTTTATGATTTTTGGGGATTTTTAGTTATTTGAATATTTAAAATAAGCTAAAAATCAAGTTTTTATTTTAAATATTATTTTATTTTTAAAAAATACCCTTGATCGCAGAGAACTAAAAAAACCAAGTTTTATAATTTTTCAAGTTATATTTTAATTATTGAAAATCATTTAAATGCCAAAAATGTTATTTAACTTATTAAAATTAATTTAAGTTATCAAATGAATTTAAATTACTTTGAAATTTTTATGGTGAGCTCTCTAGATCTTAAATAACAGTGCAGATCAAAAATCAAGTCATTTTGTTGTTTGTATTTTTCAAAATTAATTATCTTAGTGATTTAGGGTTTGTAGAATATAGGTGTATTTTGAGTGGCTTGGCTCATGAGAAATTTTCCCAAGGGTTCTCTAGTCATAGTAAACCTTTTAAATTTTTCTTAGATTTTTCGAAGAAACATTCTAATTTCCAAAATTATTTTAAGCAAATAATGCACACAAACTTAAAAAATGTGATTCTCTGTCTATGGACCTCCTCTAACTTCAGAAAAATCAGAGAATGTTCCCATTGATAGAGGCTACAACATGCCAAAAATTCAAGCTATGATGATAAGTCTACATGTATGGAGAAACAAAATATTCAAATAAGTGTTTAATTAATTAAAAAAAATATGCATTACATGGACTTAAACTTATTTCCACATTATTATCCTTTGTTCGTTGAGCAAGAGATTATTTTTATTTTACTTTTGTGATTTTTCTACACAAAAATATGATTTTTTTTAATTTAGGGGTATTTAAATAAATTGGAAAAATCCCTATTTATTTATTTAAACAGTGCGTGCTGACTAGATTCTAGGCAGCTTCAAAGGAACGCATGGCGCGCTCTAGTTGGGCGCCGCCATCCACGTAGCTACTGACTCGGCCACGGTTTATGTTTTGAAGTGATGTCCGGCTTGATCTTCTCCGTCCATTCAATACACGCTTGATCAAATGGCTCCCCGTCATCATCCCAGATAGAGTAATCCCATGACCGACCACACTAAAACCTTAAGATCTCAGCCTAGACTCAACCAAATTACTTTGGGTTTAATCCTATCGACTCATCTAAGTGAGACAAAAATATTCATACAGTAATCATGCAATTAAATTAAGCCTAATTTAATGGAGATTCAAAATAGGCTCGGGATGGGGAAAAGTTTTATACCTTTGTTCTAAGAAGTGATGCTTCAATCAGAGGGTCTCGACACGTTTGTTATGATCTAAAGAGGCTAGGGATTGAGTCTTTGTTCTTGTTGTGAGACCTAGATATGATTTCAATCATGGCCGGATTCGGCTATTGGTCTAGAGCTATTGTAGAGAACTATTTCAGACAGTGATTTTGTGGGGCATTGACTTCTTTCTTGTTTGTGTGGGTGTGGGCAGAAGTAATTAAAGTTTGGTAGACTTTAGAAGTTTAATGAGTTCTGTCCAAATTTTGGGCAGAGTTTTGAGCTCAAAATTAAGCTTCCACGGTGGAATTCAGTGGGGGAGGAGGAGTGGATTTCACTGAGGGGATCTCAGAGAAGCTCTATGAGAAGTTTGGGAGGCTCTCTCTAAGAAATTTTTAGCACACCTCCCATGGTCGTGGAGGTGAGTTTTTATAAAAAATGACCATGGGGTGGCTCTCCACGTTGGTTTGGTTAAGCTGTTTGCCCAAACTTTTTCAGGGCAAATGTTTGGGTGCATTGTGGTGCTTAGGTGGAGGGCAGAGGAGCTCTACAATTTGATTTGGCTAAGCTGGCCTCTAAGTTTGACTTGGGTGAAGTTCCATGGGGGTGGCTCTAGGTTTTGAGCTTCTCCAATGACTAGGCTGGCCGGCCATGGTAGGTGGAGGTGGCTAGGTGCTCAGGGCATCCAGGGAAATTTGTCTAAGCAACTTAATGATTTTAAGCATTATTTTGGTAAGTGTATCTTAATCATGTGTTTTTTTTGGAATAAAATCCCTTAGTTTGCAGTACTTTTGGTCCAGGGCTTAGTTTAGGTGGTTAGATGGGTTTTGGCTCAGTCTTAGGGCATAACCAATGGCTGAGGTGGAGTTAATTTGATGACTTTGGGGTAGTTAGGCCATCTTTAATGCATAGGTCAATGTGGGTTCAAGTGATCAAAGTTTAGGTTTAGGCTAGGCTATCCATGTCAAATTACCCAATGGATTGATCAAAATTGTGTAGATGATTTTTATGAAGATTTTTAGTGAAGGGTTGAAGTGATTTTGAGTTTAATTGGAGAGTCAATTTGAAGGATTTTTTAAACTTGGTCAATTTGGGCATTTTGTGTTAGACATGGGTCTAGGTTGGGCTAGCCTTGGGCTACATCCAAATTGAATGGCACACATGATCAAGGGAGATGTTGTGAAGATTTTTCATGAAGGGATAGAGAGGAAATTTTGGGGTTAAGACCCTTAATTAGGTGAGATTTTCAGACTTGGCCAATTTTGGGAAAATTTGGGGCTTTTTGGACTTAGGTTGATATAAAATGAATTTGAGGTCTCAAAAAATCCAATTAAAGGCAAGTTTGATGTATGGGGATGTTATCAAGATTCCTCAACACAAATTGTGGCCAATTGAGTGGGCTATGAGATCATTTTGGTTGAACCAAGTCATAGGGCCAAAATTGGGTTTTTAGTTTAAATCAAAATTGGGTCCAAATGATGGACCAATTGAGCTTGGATTTGGTCTATTTTGGTCATGTTGGAGGTAAATTTGAGTTTGATATTGAAATTGGGAATATTGGGATCAAGTTGATGGACATTTGGAGTGATTTGGGAAAAATATTTGCTTTAAAGGGTAATTTGGGAGTTTTAATTAAAGATTGTTAAATTGGACAAATTTGGTCATGTAATAGTTGAGAAAGATGAAATTGGGAATATTTAGGTAGTTTTGGGAATTTTTGGGATTTTTTTGGAATTTTTGGAATTTTTGAAATTTGAGCTAAAAAGGGGTATTTTGGTAATTTGGCCAATTTGGGGATTTTGGATAGTTTGGGTAGTTTGGGTGTTTTCAAAGTGTCTAAAATGATTTTTGAGTCAAGTTGGGTATCAACTAGATTTGGAAATGTTGGCCAAATTTGGGGTCCCAAAGTATCTAGGAAATTTAGGGGAATTTAGGGGCAAAATGGTAGGTTAGGTGTCTTGGTAGAGTTGGAGTGCCAACCACCATCAATAAGCCATAGACCAATGGAAACCCTAATTTGGTTCCTCTATGTAGTGGTCTTAGCTAAACCCTAGCCCAAGGCTAGTGGGTTTAGGGAACCACCTACATGAGCCTCCCAAAAGTATCAAGGAACCAAAACATAGAAGTTTTGGGTTTAAGGTAATAAGTGATTGTGAGTACAAGTGATTGCAAGTGAGAGACTTAGCCCTAAAACAACACCCAAGGTCAATCCTAAGGTCCAACAGTCCTAAGGGTGACTCATCTTGAGTTTTCCCTAAAGTGACCCCACCTAGCAAGTGCTAGAGGTTAGGACCAATATATGGAACTTCAAGTTGAGTGAAGAAGAGTTTGAAATTTTTAATGATGAGGGTTCCATGTCTAGTTTTCTAAGAATAGTCAATAGGAAAGTCCTATTGCTAGACCTTAGGCTACTAACGAGGAAAAACTAAACCTCAACCAAAAGTGAGGTCAACAAATGGACCCCTAATAAGTGTATTGTGCTGGACAAGCACACCACGCATATTGGCATTGACCGATGAGATCAACAAAAACTAATACAAACTCCTAAGTCAACTGACCCAGAAGTGTGTGTAGAGTTGTGTGTGTGGTTTGTTTCTGCTGGGGATATTAGCAGATGATCGTCTGATTAAAATCAAGGAGTAGGGACTCTCGCTAGGGATCGTATAGTGGATTTTGAGTTATGAAATTTTAAGTATTTATAAAGGTTGGGAATCAGTGTGTAGGTGACAACCTGAAAGATTGAGAGTTGGATGCCACGATGGGGGTCTTTTCCTATCACGAAAAGTGTGAGTAGATAATAGGACACCATTGAGGGGACTTACAACAATCTGAAAGAGGTTGGTAGAGAATTGGAAGCCATGGAGGGGACTTACACCAATTTCAAAATGTGTTGAGAATAGGATCAGATGTTCCATAAAGGGGAGTCATACTCCTATCTTGAAGATGTAGGTAGACAATTCGAAGCCGTGGAGGGGCCTTACACCAATCTCAAAAGGTGTTGAGAATAGCATGCAATGTTCCATAAAGGGGAGTCTTACTCCTATCTCGAAGATGTAGGTAGAGAATTGGAAGCCGTGGAGGGGCCTTACACCAATCTCCAAAGATGTTGAGAATAGGATGTGATGTTCCATAAAGGGGAGTCTTGCTCCTATCTCAAAGATATAGGTAGAGAATTGGAAGCCGTGGAGGGGCCTTACACCAATTTTAAAAGGTGTTGAGAATAGGATGCGATGTTCCATAAAGGGGAGTCTTATTCCTATCTCAAAGATGTAGGTAGAGATTTGGAAGCTGCGGAGGGGCCTTACACCAATCTCGAAAGGTGTTGAGAATTGGATGTGTTGTTGCATAAACGAGAGTCTTACTACTATCTCAAAGATGTAGGTAGAGAATTGGAAGCTGTGGAGGGGCCTTACACCAATCTCAATAGGTGTTGAGAATAAGAAGTGATGTTCCATAAAGGGGAGTCTTACTCCTATCTCGAAGATGTAGGTAGAGAATTGGAAGTCGTGGAAGGGCCTTACACCAATCTCGAAAGGTGTTGAGAATAAGATGTGATGTTCCATAAATCGGAGTCTTATTCCTATCTTGAAGATGTAGGTAGAGAATTGGAAGCCATGGAGGGGCCTTACACAAATCTTGAAAGGTGTTGAGAATAAAATGCGATGTTCCATAAAGGAAAGTCTTACTCCTATCTCTAAGATGTAGGTAGAGAATTGGAAGTCGTGGAGGGGCCTTACTCCAATCTCGAAAGGTTTTGAGAATAGGATGCAATGTTCCATAAAAGGGAGTCTTACTCCTATCTCGAAGATGTAGGTAGAGAATTGGAAGCCGTGGAGGGGCCTTACACCATTCTCGAAAGGTGTTGAGAATAGGATGTGATGTTCCCTAAAGGGGAGTCTTACTCCTATCTCGAAGATGTAGGTAGACAATTGGAAGTCGTAGAGGGGCCTTACACCAATATCAAAAGGTGTTGAGAATAGGATGTGATGTTTCATAAAGGAGAGTCTTATTTCTATCTCGAAGATCTAGGTATTGGAAGCCGTGGAGGAGCCTTACACCAATTTCGAAAGGTGTTGAGAATAGGATGAGATGTTCCATAAAGGGGAGTCTTACTCTTATCTCAAAGATGTAGGTAGAGAATTGGATGCCGTGGAGGGGCCTTACACCAATCTCAAAAGGTGTTGAGATTAGGATAGGATGTTCCATAAAGGGGAGTCTTACTCCTATCTCAAAGATGTAGGTAGAGAATTAGAAGCCGTGGAGGGGCCTTACACCAATCTTGAAAGGTGTTTAGAATAGGATGCGATGTTCCATAAATGGGAGTCTTACTCCTATCTAGAAGATGTAGGTAGAGAATTGCAAGTCGTGGAGTGGTCTTACAACAATCCTTGGATATGGGGAGTCAAAATTTGGGTACTGACCCCAAGAGTCACATGTGTAGAGAGTTGGTGATGTTGAATTTTCAGAAATGTGTCATGTGAAAAGGTTGATTTTTTTGAAGAAGATTTGTAGAGTTTTGTGGGATTTTGTGCAGAATGTGAAATTCTGCGGGGGTGTGAAGAGAGTTAATGCCGATAACGATGGTTGTGTTGCGTGCACAAAGAGAAAGAAACTTTGAAACCGAGAGAATTCACTCAATAGATTCATTTTCCTTTCTTGTTATTTTTATCACGTTTAATTTTTTCAAATTATGTCTTTTAAAGTTTTAATTTTAGTTGGTTGATTTTCAAAAGAAATTTGTTTTGTTGTTGTTAATTCATTGGTGATTATTTTTATTTAAATTTTATTTGCTGTTAATGATTTTTTGTTTCGTTCTTTGTTCATTGAAAGTCTGAACCGACGCGTGGTTGGTGACTTTCATCCATCGCACAAAAAGGCAACTAACAAACAAATGGCACATTTCTGAGAGAAAATTTCCATTAATCTGCTTTAATAAAGATGTTACAGATCAAACATAGGCTGACGCCTAAAAAGGTACAATATATAGTCCATGTTGAAGTACATCCAGATCATCTCATGCCATGAATACATTATAGGTTGAATGTGTCAGATACATATCATGTCGCTATATATAAAGTAAACCCTCTGACCATCTATACCAGGTATGACGAGCTCCTGATCAAGAAGACCTTCTAAGTCATGCTCTTGGATAAGAGTTCCCTTCGCATGTACTTATAGGTGCAACCCTCTCAAAGCTCATATGACATTAGCTCTTCCAGTTCAGAATCCGACTGAAATCCTTATGGTATTTTGCTGACATCCATCCTACAAAAAGTCATAAACACCTTACGTTGTCGTACCCCTGGAATGTAATGTTTGATGACGTCTGCACTGTTTCCTTTATGAATGAGCACTGAACCGACTGGTAGAGGAATCTACACAAAACTTTTAAACTCACCAGGGCCAACGAACTCAATTTCTTTCCAAAATAAAATATTGCTCTTGCTCAGAAATGAGACCGTGTAGAAGGGTCTTACAAAATCATGATGATCAATGTGTGGAGGAAGGCAATCACCCTCTTTGGAGATGTTGATAATACAATTATTTGGAATGCAGGTAGTAGGCAGATACTCCATTTGACCATTCTCTTGATCATCCACTTTATTATTGGCGGTAGTGGATCTACTTGGTCGTGTCTGAGGATCCCAGGTGAATTCCCCTGTCTGTCATTTGTGAAGTTATAACAACAACCGCATTGAATGTTGATTCTCTCTTTTCCTCTTATCCATTTCTTTGCCTCAGAGTATGTTCTTTTTATGAGAAGGCCCACTCGACCTCTATCTCTCAAATCAAAGATGCAATCCAAAATGCTTCTTTCATCTCTCTCAGAGAAAACCGTGGTATACAGCTCCATGCCTTCCAGTATGTTGACGAATTTTCCTTAAACATTTTCATAAGATTCAAATTCTCTTTTATTTACTTTACTTACTTTGTAGTACTCGATCATACTAGGGGTGGCACTGGTTGATTTAGAATACGAGACTAAGCATCTAGAGGGATGTACGACCCTGAGCTCCATGGTACATACTGATCTGTCCCCAGTGGGACGTATGGCTCATCCATCATAAAATGTGAAGTTTGAGACCCATCAGTGCTTGAGGTGTACTCCTCCAATGTACTGAAATGATGTAAATGTAGAACATTGCAATCCGGACATTCTACAAACGCGCCCGTGGCTGATGTCCCGAACGGTATTTCAACGTTGCACATCGGGCAACCCTTGCACAAAACATCTGAAACTAAAAGTGTTTCTGACTCTATCATGAATCTGGTTCTTCATCTGTGGTGGGTAGACTAGCAAAGTTTCTTTCAGGTCTGGATCATAAATATGCCCCTCAGAAATAGGGGTGAGCAAGTGGTTCGTCTCTCTCTGACGTCTGCATTTTTGTCGTAGAAAAGCCTTCTGCTTCTTACAGCTTGTAGTCCTGCGTTGCGTCCTGTGAATCAAAGTACTTGGCAGTCGTCGTTATTGGCAGCTACTAGGCCTCCAGCTGGTGTAGCTACCATGGAGGGCAAACGGCTGGGCCTTTCCGTCAGGTCTTGCTCTATTACAGGTTATTGCCTTTGTGTGATCCATTACCATTAGCAGTCACCCTTAGTAGTGAAGGTAATCCCTCTTTATCTTTGCAGCTGACTACATCCATGAGAGGACATTCGTAGCCCATGTCAATCTGGGTAAAATCCATGTTGAAATCTATGGTACCGCTCTGCGGCGCCATCTCCTCATTTAGTGCAAGGCTCCAACCATCCTTGAAAGCAAAGATCACCCTCTGCCCCGACATTTTTCTACAGACGACAGGAAATATGTCAGTGGGCCAAAACTTGTCTCGAACAAGAACAAAACAAGATAGTTATTAAAGTAAATTTTAGTTTGTTTTGGGGAAATGAATTGTTTATTTTATGTATGAGTTTTGTTTAATTTAGTGGAATATTAAGTTCAAAAGGTAGAAAGGAGAAAATTTGAAGTTTAAAATTGCTTTCTAAAATTTTCATTATATTGAGGTTAATTACAAAATTTGGACTCAGTCAGAGATATTTGGGCACATAGATAACCCCAAAACAATCAAAGTTTTAATGTTTCAAAGCAAGTAGAGGCAAGCGACATTAGGTTGCATAATAGGTTTTCAGATATTGTCCATTTATTGCAAACATGGGTTTTTTTCCCTGGAAGTCCCCTAACTGGTAGGCTCCTCATGTGTAGACCTTTTCAACGATAAGTGGTCCCTTCCAAGTTGGCTCAAATTTCAACCGATTTTACGAGGTGCAAGAATAGGCCTTTTGAGCACAAGTACGAGGTCACCAACTTTGAATGTTCTTGGGTGGAGCAATTTTTCATGGGCTTGCACCATCTTCGTCTGGTAAAGCTCCAAGTGTTGTCGTGCTTCTAGTCATTTTCCATCAAGACTCTCTAGTTCTTCAAGTCTGAGTTTTGCACTTTCTTCTATTTTGAGATGATTAGCAACGACGACAATGAGAGATGGTGTCTGGATTTCTAGCTGTAGCACGACCTCGGCTCCATACACTAGCATTAAGGGTGTACACTGTGTGGGAGTCCTGAAAGTCGTCCGGTAGGCCCACAAGGCTTCTAATAGTTTGTTGTGCCAATCTCTTTTTTTCATCCAGTGTTTTCTTCAAAATCTGTACAAGTGTTTTGTTGAAAGCCTTAGCCAGACCATTTGTTCTGGGATAGTAAATTGTAGAGTATCTCCAATCTATCCCATGTTGACAAAATTGTTGATCTTTGTGCTTCTGAAATTATACCATTGTCGAAAATTATTCTTCCCGACACTCCAAAATGAAAGGCAATTTGGCATTTGAAAAATTGAAGGATGTGTTGTGTCGTAACCTCACGTAATGACACTGCCTCTGCCCACTTGGAGAAGTAATCTGTAGCAACGAGTATAAACTTGTGTCCTCTGGAAGATGGAGGGTCTATCATACCTATTATGTCCGTGCCCCAACACTCAAATGGCCACGAGGCAATAGTTGGGTGTAGCACATTCGGAGGTTGGTGTAAGACCATTCCATGCACTTGGCATTGGCGACATTTTCTGGCTGTATCCATGCAATTGGACATCATCGCTAGTCAATAATATCCGAGTCTTTTGATCCTCATTTTCATTTTCGGCTCTGACTGGTGAGTGCCACACAATCTTTCATGTACTTATTTGATAATTTTCTTTGCTTCGGCTCTACTCAAACACCGTAGCCACATCTAGTCAGATGATCTTTTGTAGAGAACATTTCTCATCAGGGCGTAATACATGGCCCTTCTTGTGATGTGGTGTGCCTCAGACTTCTCTTCTGGCAGCTTTCCAGTATGCAAATATTCTATTAATGGCTTGCGCCAATCTTCGTTGTTGTCGAAAATTGTATTTATTGTTTCTTCTTTTCCAAGCTTGTGTGGAGTTTCGAGGTCGATCCATGATAAGACTCGTATTCCTTGCACTGTGACTTCAATGGAATCCTCCGGGGGACATGCCATTTCCTTAGCAAGTTTTGCTAGAGCGTTGGCATGAGCATTATCTCCCCTAAGAATCCTGTAGAAAGTCACGTCAGTAATTCGCTCCAAGAGCTTCATCGTGTATTGACGGTATTATGCTAATCTTGGTTTCAAAATTATGTATTTTATGGCGACCTGCTGGATGACGAGTTGGGAGTGGCCATAGATGGCAATGTTTATTATATCCATTGAGATTGTCATTTCCAACCTGATGATTAAAGCTTCATATTCTGCTTCATTGTTAGTACATGGCTCTGTTAGGTGGTATGAGAACCTCAACATACCATTGTCTGGCGTGATAAAGATCAAACCAATCAATGTTTTGCCTGGTATAACTATGCCTGATCTTTTGTTTTTTCTGGCTGACGAAGCACCGTTGAAGTACATTGCCCAGCATTGTGCACTGGGTAATTCCATTTATGGTATTTGCTTGTCTAGTAACTTGTCGTTGAGAGAGAACCCAACTGGTAGTGGGTGTGCAGCAAGAAAGTCTGCTAGTATCTGTCCCTTGATAGGACGGAGGGAAACAAAAGTTATATCAAATTGCACTAAGATCATTGACCATCTTGCTAAACGTTTGGAGAGTGTTGGTTGGGTCATCAGATATTGCAACAGATTAAACTTAGAAATTAGGGTAATCTTATGAGAAAGCATGTAATGTCTAAGCTTTTGAGCTGCAAAAAAAATTGCCAGAAAATGTTTCTCAATAGGTGGATACCTTGTCTCTATCGATATTAGGCGATGACTCAAGTAGTAGAGTGCATTTTCTTTACCCTCATCATTGATTTGGGCTAAGAGGGCTCCAAGATAGTCATTTAAGGCTGTGGTATAAAGTATCTGAGGTTTCCCTGGGATAGGGGCTGCCAAGGCAGGAGGTGTCATAAAATATTGTTTGATGTCCTCAAAGGCCCGCTGGCATTTCTTTTCCTAAATAAATCTGGCCTTCTTTTTAATTAATACAGAGAAAGGCTGACACCTACCAGAGAGATTAAAAATAAAGCGTCTCAGATATGCCAACTTCCCCTGGAAGGAACATAGTTGTTTCAAGGTTTTAAGGAGGCATTTCCAAAAATAGCTTTAATTTTATTCGGTTCGATCTCGATACCCCGATGACGGACAACGAATCCCAGAAATTTCTCAGAGGTAACGCTAAAGGCACACTTTAAGGGGTTCATTTTAATGTCATATCGTTGTAACCATTCAAGGATGATCCTCAAATCATACAAAAGGTCTATTTTTTGTTTACTTTTGATGCTTAAATCATCTACGTAGCATTTTACTTGGTTATGAAAGAGGACGTAAAAAATCTTTGTCATTGCACGCTGATATGTTGCTCCGACATTCTTTAGGCTGAACGACATCATTGTGTAGTAGAAAATTTCAATCGGAGTTATGAAGGTTGTAAGTGTTTCATCCTCGGGAGCCATATTAATTTGGCTGTATCCCGACGATCCGTCCATGAAGGAGAAAATTTCATGTGTTGAAGCAATATCCACCATCATCTCTAGTATGGGTTGTGGAAACTCGTCTTTCGTACATGCCTTGTTCAAATCTCTGAAGTTAACATAAACATGGATCTATCCATTTTTTTCTTAACAGGTATAATATTAGCCAACCATATGCGGTATTGCTCTTCTTTCACAAATTTGGCATTTAATAATTTCTTCACCTCGACGCTGAGTTGTTGTTCTATTTCGAGGCACATTCTCCTTGAAGCTTATTTTACTGGGGTTATATTCTTGTCCCCCACCCCGAGTTTATCGACTGCAACTTCTGCCGATAGTCCTGACATTTCATCGTAGCTCCATGCAAAGCAATCTTTGAATTTTGTTAATAGTTTGATCAATTCTNCGTCCATTTTTCTTCTTAATAGGTACAATGTTGGCTAACCACGTGGGATATTGCTCTTCTTTCACAAAGTTGGCGTCTATTAATTTCTTCACCTCGGTGATTACTTGTAATTCTATTTCGAGGCGCATATTCCTGGGAGCTTGTTTTATTGGGGTTATATCCTTGTCCACCCCAAGTTTATGGACTGCAACCTCTGCTGACAGTCCTGACATTTCATTGTAGCTCCATGCGAAGCAATCTTTAAATTTTGTTAATAGTTTGATCAACTCTGTAGATTCTTTGTCATTAAGTAGAGAACTTATAAATGTAGGTCGGGGTCGTTCTTCAGTCCCGACGTTAATCTCTTTCAATTCATCAACAGTGGTTTTAATTTCCTCCTCAAACTCTGGCGGAGCATCTTTTATTGGTTGATCAGTAAAGTCATTCTCTATATCAAGGCAATCCTCTTCTGACTCACCAGTAACAACCATGCAAAATTCATAATCATCGACTGGTCCAACTGTACCAAATCCGAGACCCTCTTTTGAATATGGAGTTCGACTTATACCGTTCTATAGTTTTTCAAAAAGTTGAAATTTATCTTTTGGCATTTGTTTTGGTAAGTGTCCCTGTTGAATTAACTTTTGACATAAGGCGAGAAGTAACAAAAAGACAATTCCATTAATTCATTAGAATCATCATCCAGATTTACATGTTTTTCAAGCTCAGTAGAGGTAGAAGCACGGTAAAATCTGATCGACTTGGAACCAACACTACGGACTTCCTTGACCTCTAAACTTTCGACCTTTTGAGGGAGAATTGGAGTGAGGGTCATAGCATTCACATAGTGGTTTATCCGATCATACATTGTTTCATACTTATGTATCTTCTAGGGATATCTCGTACTGAAGTCTTTTCCTTCTTTTCATCATTATCTCATCTTTAGAACTGTCTTGATCACCAATGTTGATAGTTGGCCTAGTCCGCTCAACAATTAAATCGATCCTTCCTCGTCCACGTTCCCGGCCTCGACCTCGGGTGCACGAACTAAAAGGCCTTTCACCATCTCTTTGTAAAGGAGTGGTGGAAGATTGCTGAAGCGGAGTTGAATGGCTTCCTTTATGTGATTCTTCTGAATCTTCATCTTTGTTTGTCAGAATCTCACGCATGAAGACAGTCTTCTTTGGATGTGCGTAGTAGGCAGCATCTTCATGGATACCAACTTCATGCATTGGAAATAGTTGTAGATCTCCCTTGATGCAATTCTCTTGACCATCTTTGCGATATTTGATGCACTGGTGTAGAGATGATGGAATCATATTGTGCTCATGAATTCATGCTCGACCTAATAGAGCGTTAAAAGAGGTCTCGGTGTCAATGATATGAAATTTAGCGATCGTCACGAGTTCTCCAACCTTCATAAGTAATGTAATTAATCTGATGACTTTTTCTCCTTTTTGGTTGAATCCTCTTAACATCATCTTATCGGTCGTAAGCTCTTGAGCTTCAATATCCAAAGCTAATGTCCGTAGGCTCATCAAGTTAAGAGATGCTTCATGATCCACTACAACGTTGGATAACACAAATCTGTCGATGTTAACGGAGATGTAGAGTGGACAGTTGTGGTCGACTGTACCGAGCAACAAGTCTTCATCTGTGAAGGTTGCCCTTGACCGTTCTTTCAATAAGCAAACTTCATCTGAGGATGTGCTGACCAACTGAGCTAAACAAATTTCTGGGTCAAGCAAATCTGTAACCAGAGACTCTCTCATCTCCTTTGACAGGATCAAAGCGTTGTAGATGTTTAATCGGGCCGACAACTTCCTAAGATGAGTTAGCACATTGTAGTCTACTTTGTATGATCCTCTGATTTTATCTTGATTATGTGGTTTTTCCACTGGTGCAGGTGGGGGTATCTCTTCTCGAGTCATTATCTATTTTCATTTGTCTGTTCTTAGTGGTAACACTTTTCCGCTCCTTAAGTTAACTTATGCAATTTCTTCTTCTTGAGATGTCATTATTGAATATTCCAGTGTCTTTTTCTCTCCATCGGAAAGATCTAAGTTGATGGTAAGCGGTGCACCGTGATGCTCGAGAGTTGGCTCCTCGTTATCGGTGTTGCCGTAAGCATTGTCATTGATGTCTTCTTTGGACTTGACAATGAGTTCATCGGACTTGAGTACGATTTGAGGATCATTTTGGAGATCGAGATCGAAGCTATATCGGTCATAATTAGTTACGTTATCACCAGAAACAGTTAAAACTTAGCCAAAATCATAATTATTATATTCATAAGACCCCGGAGGGATAAAAAGATAATCATAAAAAATAAAGGGTTCGAGGATTTTCTTCCCTGAATCCGAGACAACCAATCTAGTAGAGGTAGCCCTTATCCTACCCCCCGTGCTAACAATCTTTGCAGTGATGCTTTTCTTCTTGTTCTTTGTTCTTGACGATGACGGATCTCCTGGTGAATCTTCATCTCGGGCTTGGTATGTGTCGGTCGTTTTATCGTCCAACCTTCGTGATTTGAAAAAAGAGTGATGATTTTGTGCTTTTAAAAATAATNGAGTAGAGAACTTATAAATGTAGGTTGGGGTCGTTCTTCAGTCCCAAGGTTAATCTCTTTCAATTCATTAATGGTAGATTTAATTTCCTCCTCAAATTCTGGGGGAGCATCTTCTATTGGTTGATCAGTACAGTCATCCTCTATATCGAGCCAATCCTCTTCTGACTCACCAGTAACAACCATGTAAATTTTAGAATCATCAATTGATCCAATTGTACAAAATTTGAGACCTTTTGAATTTGGAGTTCGACTTTTATCATTCCATAATTTTTCAAAATGTTGAATTTTATCTTTTGGCATTTATTTTGGTAAGTGTCCCTGTTGAATTAACATTTGAACACAAGGCCATAAGTAACCAAAAGACAAATCCATTAATTCATTAGAATCATCATCCAAATTTACATGTTTTTCAAGCTCAGTAGAGGTAGAGCATTTCCATTAATTCATTAGAATCAACATCCAAATTTACATATTTTTCAAGCTCAGTAGAGGTAGAAGCACTATAAAATTTGATAAGCTTTGTATTAACACTACAAAAGAAAATTAGAGTATGGGTCATAACATTCACATAGTGGTTTATCCGATCATACATTGTTTCATATTCATTTTCTTTTGTATCTTCTAAGGATATCTCATACTGAGGTCTCTTCCATCTGGTCATCATTATCTCTTCTTCAGAACTGTCTTCATTACCAATGTTGATAGTTGGCCTAGTCCGTTCAAAAATTAAATTGATCCTTCCTTGTCGACATCCCCGGCCTCGACCTTGGGTGTGTGAATTGAAAGAACTTTCACCAACTCGTTATATGGGAGTGGTGGAAGATTGCTGAAGCGGAGTTGAATGACCTCCTCTTTATAATTCTTCTTAATCTTCATCTTTATTTGTGATAACTTCATGAAAGAAGACAGTCTTCTTTGGAGACGCGTAGTAGGCAGCATCTCCATGGATACCAACTTCATGCATTAAAAATGGTTGTAAGTCTCCTATGATGCAATTTTCTTAACCGTCTTTACGGTATTTGATGCACTGGTGTAGAGATGATGTAACCATATTGTGCTCATGAATCCATGGTCAACCCAGTAGAGCGTTAAAATAGGTCTTAGCATCGATGATATGAAATTTAGCGATTGTCACGAGTTCTCAAACCTTCATAAGTAATGTAATTGATCCGAAGGCTCTTTCTCCCTTTTGGTTGAATCCTATTAACAACATCTTATCGGTCGTAAGCTTTTGAGATTCAATATCCAAATTGGCCAATGTTGATAGGCTCATCAAGTTAAGAGATCCTCCAAGATCTACTAAAACTCTAGACAACACAAATCTGTGGATGTTGACAGAGATTAGAGCGGATGATAGTGGTCGGCGGTACCGAGCAATAAGTCTTCAGCTGTGAAGGTTACCTCAGGCTATTCTTTCAACGATTAAACTTCATCTGATGATGTACTGGCCAACTGAGCTAAGCAAATTTCAAGGTCAAGCAAAGCTGTAACCAGAGACTCTCTCATCTCCAATGACAGGATCAGAGCATCGTAGATGCTTAGTCGGGCCGGAAACTTCCTAAGATGAGCTAGCACGTTGTAGTCTACTTTGTATGATCCTCCAATTTTTTCTAGATTATGTGGTTCTTCCACTAGTGGAGGTGGGGGTATCTCTTCTCGGGTCATTATTTTCTTTCCTTTATCTGTTGGAGTTGTCCTTGGTGGTAACTTTTTTCTGCTCCTTAAGTTAACTTCTGTAATTTCTTTTTCTTGAGATATCATTGTTGAATCTTCCAGTGTCTTTTCCTCTTCATTAAGAAGATCTAAGTTTATGGTAAGAAGTGTACCGTGATGCTCGAGGATTGGCTCCTCGTTATCGGTGTTCTCGAAAACAGTGTCATTGATGTCTTCTTTGGACTTAACAACGAGTTCATCAGACACGGGTATAATTTGAGGATCATTTTGGAGATCGAGATCAAAACTAGATTGGGCATGATCAGTTACGTTATCACTATAAATAATTAAAACATAGCCAAAATCACAATCATTATATTCATAAGACCTCAGAGGGATAAAAGATAATCTTACAAAGTCAAGCGTTTGAGGATTATCTTCCCTAAATCCGAGATAACCAATCTAGTAGAGGAAACCCCTATCGTACCCCCCATGCTATCAATCCTTATAGTTAGGCTTCTCTTCTTCTTCTTTATCCTTGAGGATGATGGATCTCCTGAAAAAACCTTCATCTCGAGCTTGGTATGCTACGGACTCTGAATGGAGGCTTGTTTTGATGCAGACTGGATCTTGTTCAGTATTTTCTTGGATGATCTACTCCAGACCTCATTCCATTTTTCTTCGGTATTTGTAGTAGCTTGTTTCGATGAATCGTGTATTTGATTAAGGACCCTCTTTAGTTCATCCCAAGTTGTACTCCATCCATCTGTTCCAGTATACAGATCGATTGGGGAGATTGGCTCGACTAAAATCATATTTATGGAACCTTTTTCAGGTTCTTTTAAATATCCTTTTGGGATTGTTATGTTCTCTTCTTTAAGGTTCATCTCAAGCCAGTCTTTAAGGACAAAGCATTTTTCTATAGTGTATCCGACCGATGGTATGGGCAATAATTTGGTTCATTCTTCTTATCCACCTCTTTGGGCTTTTTTGGATCTGGTAGTTTGAATTCTGGCTTCTCATCAGACTTCTGAATATTTTAGGTATAGCTTCATCTTTGAAAGAATACATCGTCTTACATCGCTCTGGCAAGGACATTTTCTTATCCCCTGCTTGAGGTGATCCCTCTTGAGGCGGTCACTGGTTGGATTGATTATTCTATTTCTGAGAGTATTGTGATGAATACTGGCGATGCTCTTCTACATATATTTTTATTGTCTACTTTCCTTTATTGAAGATCGCTACTACTCCTGATTTCTTTTAGAATACTCTGGTTATCTTAGCCTTTTTGTGGGGCTCCATGAGCTTTATTTCCTCTTGAAGACCGCTGGCTTTACTAAGTAGCTTCTTGAAGGATTTGAAGGTGAGTCCCTTGAGCATGGAAGTTACTGGCCCATGAATTCTCTTGAGTAGAATTCCAATCACATGATGTTCCTGTAGCTGAAGTTCACATTTCATGCTAAGGTTTCTCCACCTCAAAATATAGTGTACCAAAGTTTCGCTGGGCTTTTTCTTTTCCATCATGAGCTCTCCAATAGACACATTGTGTTGTGCCCTGACAAATATTTTTGCAAAAAATTGTTCCAATTCAGAAAATGTTTTAACCGACTCGTTGGGCAAGTCAGCGTACCAGTCAAAGGCAATTCTTGACAAGCTACTGACGAGCTGCTGGAAGAGTAGAGCTTCACTATTTCTCGTCTTGCCACAGTTGGCTCGAAAACATGCTATATGTTGTATGGGATTTCCAGTCCTATCAAATATCTTGAAGTTTGGGGCCACAAAACCCTTGGAGAAAGGCACAACATCAAATTCCTCTGGGTAAAGTCTACCCTTCAGAACCAATACACCACCCTTATATTGGGTTAAGGCGTCTCACACTTGTTCAACCATTTTCTTGAATTTCTTTTCTAACATGGAACCTGATGGAGAATCCTTTCTATGTTGCTCATCCTTGTTTGCTGAAGCAACTTCTCCCCTTTCATCTGTGATGTGTATGATTTCTGGAGAAGCCAATTGCAGTACTTGGGATTGGCCCTGAATAAGGGCCATAGTAGTCATGGCTGCGGTCATCTCTTTTATTCTTTTCTCCCGTAGGCTAACTTGCTCATCCCTTAGGAGGACAGCCCTATGCAGTTCATCTATGGCGTTCTCTTTAGTGTAAGTTTGAGCCTCTTGCATAGATGTGGTGGCTCTGGTCTCAACTACATAGACATCCTTGAAATCTTCCTCCAAGTAATCATTGTAATTAAAATCTTCATCCTTACTATCAATGAAAACTCCGTGCTATCGAGCTAACTTGGAAATCTCGATCCTTAGTTTCTTAACTTTCTCTTTAATTGTCGATTCCTTGATTGCTTTAAGATCTGGAGGACCCTGATGGACCTCCTCTTATTGTACCTCCATCTCGTTGGCTATTGTTGTGACGATATCAGATATCTCAGACCCTGGTTACATTTCCTGTCTCGCAGGCTCATTGGATAGTATCGGTGCGGTGACCATCATTACCCATACCTTTTTCTTTTTTGAAGATGATGTCTCATGAGGGAGCGTCTTAGTAGAAACATCAGTATGTCGAGAGAAAGTATGCTCCCTGTGGTGTAGACCGGCTACATTGTCAGGTAGACATCTCGTCTTTGCCTTTAGGATTGTAGAAATTTCTCCATAGTGGGTGATGGGTAACATTTTTGGACCCGGTCTTGACTTAATTGGTCGACTGCCTGTGGTCTTGGTGGGAGTGTAATCAGTAGTAATCACTGGGTATTAACTTTGTTCCCTAAATGGAACCAAACGGGGATGCGAGTAGGTGGCACTTCAGTTGTCTTGTGGGACTATTTGGTGGATTTCATGCCCTTGGAAATTGCATCTCGCACTCGTTTAAGCAACTTTCTAAATGAACATCCTTCTTTGGTAATAAGCCTTTTGAATACTGCACTAACTTGAGTTATAGAAGTGAACTTCTTACTCTCCTCACTGTCTCCATGAAGTGATGGTAATGCGATAGTGATTCTTCAGATACTACCATATCCATCGATATCTATCAGAGGATGGAATCTACTCCCTCATAGGAGTGGATAAATTTCCGGTAGCACTTAATCATCTTTATGGGGCTCCTCCTCAATAGGTGTATTTTTGGGAACCTAGGCTTTAGTGGCCCTCCGAACTTTTCTGTTATGATTCCTTCTTTGAGGTCGGCTCAGCGGTACAGTCCTCAAGCTTGATCCAATTTCAAACACAGGTGGTTGGACAATTAATCCCTCAGTCAAATCTTCAATAATCATTACTTCTTCAGCCTTAGCAGCAGTGGGGCTAGCAGTTTTGGCGGGTGCCATGATGACAGTAGTTTTAGACCCCTTGCAGGCAGGGAAGTCTTGAAGGTAGTTCAAAGTGAACTCTACAGATGGTTCTTGTATTTCCGGAGTGGTAATCTTCATTACTACAAACGGAGTTTTCCCAAGGATAACCTCGAGATCTTCAAATCCAGCTCCAAATTTGATGGTATGTGCGAGGTTGAGGGCTTCGTGACTCGTTGGCAGGTTGCAGGAAAATGTCAGTGTTGGGCAAGCCATTGCAGCAGGCTTGAAAACACAAAGTTTTGGGGTTAACTATATGGCCAAAAACCTCATAATTTTTAGTGCAAGCACAGAAAGTAGAGGTTGATCAATAGACTGAGCGGGTCTTAATTTATGGGTATTTTAAAATCTTGATTAACAAAAAGTGTAAAATTTAATTAATATAAGAAAATTTCAAAGCGTGCACAACACAACACAATTTGGTTTAATTTGCAGAATAGCAAATCAAATTAGAAGGGAGATGTGAAGTATTGTATGACCCAGTGCGGGACCTATTTAGTGGCAGATAATGCCCAAGTGAAACTAGTCCACCGACACACCTATTGGGGGTCTGACCCCACATGAAAATTTAAAGAGCCCTTAATGGCCTTCTGAACCCCTCTATTCAAAGATGGTTGAACAGATAGTCCTGAAGTCCAAGGAGTTAGCTGTATCTTCCCAAGATAGAAAAAGGTAAAGTATGAAAATGGTAAAAGGGTAATTTGGTCCAAAAGAGACATGGACATATTACCGATGCGTGAAGATTATATTTCTTGATTTGTATGTAGAGAAAAGCTTGTCCCCAGTGGAGTTGCTAGAAGCTGTCGGCGCGATTTTTTGCTGGGTGGAGTTGCCCGTAAGAAGCTGTCGGTTACCGGAATTGAAATCCTGTCACCCTCTTCGGAAGGACGTTTTAATTTACATATATATTTAGTTTAGAAAAATATGAAATCAAACTGACCCAATATTTCTCATAGTTTAAATGAAACATCATTGTAGATCAAATCTTGTATCTATCCCGAAGGATAAACACACGACTTAAGGATGAGGCTTGATCAAATAAACTAAGGAATATATGAAACTGTTTGGTCTGCGAAACCTTTGTATTTGCTAACAAGTTCCCCTATATAATATAAAGGATTAAATAGGGTTTATATTAAGCTGGGTTCGGACACGCTTCCTATAAGGGCAAGTCCCTATAGTTAATTACATCTTAAATGACCAATGTCACCTGAGAAGACTCTCGATAAAAATCAAGAAATATTATCTTAAAGGAGTTTCAAATGGTAGAACTTTTTGAATGAGATCGGACGTAGAGGTGTAAAAGAGGATTGGTTCAAATTTGAAACATTTTGTTGTAGAGTCCAAAAGAGGAAGAACTAAGGGATATCATGGATCCAGAGGAGAACCTCGGTGACTTCCCAAGCTATCCTAATGTTTGGCTTCAATTTTAAGAAATATTTAGGTGTTTCATCCTGCTAATTTTATTAGTTAGGGCTTACATTCGTGTGAAATTAAAATATTTAGATGTTTCATCCTGCCAATTTTATTAGTTAGGGCTTACATTCGTATGAAATGGTGGGAGTTTCATCCTGCCAATTTTATTAGTTAGGGCTTACATTCGTGTGAAATGATCACACACGATCACACAAAAGTGTTTCTTCCTGCAAATTTTATTATTTAGGGCTTACATTCGTGTGAAATGATCACACAAATAGCCTGGAAGATGTATAACTTCCCAAGCTATCCTAATGTTTGGCTTCAGTTTTGAGGAGAAATATTTAGGTGTTTCATCGAGCCAATTTTATTAGTTAGGGCTTACATTTATGTTAAACAATCACACAAATAGCTTGGAAGATGTGAGGATTTAGGTCGTGACGGATGACAACCTCAGAATCCTAAGACGAGTTAGTGATTATATTGTATAGTAGGGCTATACAAAGGCCTAAAGATAATATGAGGATTTGCGTTGCATAAGCAAGCAACCTTTAAGTCCTACGAATTTGTTGTTTAAGTCTAAGGAAGGAAGATTGGTTTAGCTGAGGAAGACAGGTTTTGCTGTTGACCGTGCTGCCCACCATGCTAGCTCCAAGCTCCTTCCGCGACGAGTTTGAGTTATCTATTGTGTCCGTGTTGCCCACCAAGCTAGCTCCAAGCTCCTGCTGCAACGAGTTTGAGTTATCTAGTGTGTCAAGTATGCTGCCCACAATGCTAGCTCCAAGCTCCTCGTCATGATGTGTTTGAGTTTTCTAGGGTGTCCAGTTATAATGTCAAATCAGGTGGCCTTATGTTTAAAGTTCTTTAAATTTTATGGGGGCATGTTAAAGTTGATTAGAGCGACACCGGTTAGGATCCTCAGGTCCCTCGTTCCGGCACCACTATTTTCTATTGGATTCACTTAGTCCAAATGAACTTACTAACTCGTTCCGACATCACTATTTTCTATTGGATTCACTTAGTCCAAATGAACTTACTAAACCCAACTCTCGTTCCGGCATCACTATTTTCTATTGGATTCACTTAGTCCAAATGAACTTACTAAACCCAACACGTTCCGGCACCACTATTTTATATTAGATTCACTTAGTCCAAATGAACTTACTAAACTCAACTTAATGAGATTCTGGCATCACTATATACTGGATTCACTTAGTCCAAATGAACTTATCAAACCCAACTTAATGAGTTCCATAATTTCATTTTCGATTCACTTAGTCCAAATGAATTTTCTAAACTACACTTAATGAGTTCCATAATTTCATTTAGATCGTGGGAATCCTCGTTAGCAACCATAGGTTACCTCCTCAAAGGGATTCAATATCATTTGATAAAGACACCTTGATTTAGTTGCAATAGTATTTTTGTGTGATGTTTGTGATTAAATTTTAAGTTGTATTATATTTTTAATGTTGTGGCGGTGAATTTTATATTGGTTGATTTTAGATTTGGTTTTGGTTTTGGTTTTGGTTTTGGTTTTGGTTTTGTGGCTATCCTAATAGTTTTAGTTTTCATGCAAGGTGGCATCTTTGTTTAGCATGCAAGTTTGCAGGTATAAAAGCACAGTATGAAAGTACAAGAAAGACAACGCTGAAAACTATAAAAGCGTACCTGCAAGCCTTCTCGTTCCATCACCTGAAACTTAAAAGGCATATTAAGGCTGTTTATTTGAGACAGGGAAGTAAAATTTTGTCGACCTATCTAACCCTAGGTCATATCTTTGTGGGTCCTTAAGAGTTTAATTAAGAATGATGTTGCTAAGAAAAACATATTAAGTTTAGTAGATCTCCGAGGTATCCAACAGATCTAGACAAAGAAGCAGGTCTGTGCTACTCTCTCGCTGCCTGGTGGGAGATCCTGAGTTCTTTTAAACTTATTATGTTGCTTAATAATTTATCCTATAAAACACCCTAATGCTCAATGAACATTGACGTACCAGTTATCCCTAAGAGTAAGGTAATTATCATATGTAATTTAATTTTAAAAATTATGTGGGTGAAGACCTTTAAAGAGGCAAGTTAGTGTCATTAGAACACTTCACAAAATTTTGGTTATAATTGGGCTTGTGGTGTTTGAAAGTTGTTTTAATTTTAATTGATGTTTACTTTTCTAATCCTTATTTAAATGAAACTTGATTTAGCCTAAGTCACTACTAAGCTCTTAAGACCTAGGTGAGTGTCTCTTTGAAAAGATTAAGCTTTAGGTAGTCATAATTCATGATTTGAATTTTATTTGATAATCAAAAAAAGGTTATTAAATTGATTAATTATTGACTTCAAAAGTCATACCCCTAAGTCTCAGGTTCATTTTATTTTAATAAACTTTAGAAATTTTAATAATTTAGAAATTTATTAACTTATCTTTTCAATTAGAAGAGTGAGGTTTGTTTCTACTAATTAACCCCTTATGTTTCAAACATCCAAATTAAGATCAGAGGTTTCCCATTTCCCTCCTTAAATTAAGCCTATATTTTAATTAAGGCAAAATTTTAAAAATTACACATTTGCCCCTATGGATCTAACACTTCATAATTTGTCTAGTTCAATTCACATGACTTTGAAATTTTTAACCTACCTCATTCATGGGTCAATTAAGACATCAAAGGAGAAAGTGTGATTTTTCAAAATTTAACTTAGTTTATATAATTATTTTCATGAAAAAATAGGATTTTTCAAAAATAATTCCAAACTTGACCAAGGTAGATCCTAATCCCATGAAATTTTTACTAGAGATAGACTTAAACTAGAGAAGACTTCAGATAAAATTTCATGATTTTTTTGAATTTTATCTGAATTTTAAGAATTATTTTAATTTCTGGGGTATTTATTAAATATAAAATATTTATAATTATTTTTTGTTTGAAGTCCTCCGGAGGTTAGAGAACTCAGAGGAGAAGATTTTATATTTTTCTAAATTTTATTTGATTTATTGGCATTATTTTTAGTGAAAACCCATTTTTAGCCTTTAAAAATCATATTTTAAGTATTAAAATTCAATATCTTTATTTAAGAAACCATGAAAAATATTCTAATTGTTCCTAAGTGCTTAGGAAACAATTTAGAACATTTTTCTGAATTTTATTATTTTTGTGATTTTTGGGGATTTTTAATTATTTAAAAAAATTAAAAAAGGCGAAAAATCAAGTTTTTATTTTAATTATGATTTTATATTTAGAAAATAACCCTGATCACAGAGAACTCAAAAAACCAAGTTTTATAATTTTTCAAGTTATATTTTAATTATTGAAAAACATTTAAATGCCAAAAATGTTATTTAACTTGAAAAATCAATTTATTTTATCAAATGAATTTAAAATATTTTGAAATTTTTATGGTGAGTTCTCTAGATCTTAAATAACAGTGGAGATCAAAAATCAATTCATTTTATTGTTTGTATTTTTCAAAAATAATTATCTTACTAATTTGGGGTTTGTAAAAATTTGGTTTATTTTGAATGACTTGGCTCATGAGAAATTTTCCTGAGGGTTCTCTAGTTATAGTAAACCTTCAAAAATTTTCTGGGATTTTTCTAAGCAATAAGCTAATTTCCATAATTATTCTAAACAAATAATGTACATAAACTTGAAAAATGTAATTCTCTGTCTAGGGACCTTGTCTGACTTTGGAAAAATCAGAGAATGTTTCCTTTGAAAGAGGCTACAACATGCCCAAAATTCAAGCTATGATGATAAGTATACATGCATGGAGAATCAAATTATTCAAATCAGTGTTTAATTAACTAAAAATAAAATTTGCATCACATGAACTTAAAATTATTTCCACATTATTCTCCTCTATCCACCGAGTAAGAGAATATTTTTATTTTATTTTTGTGATTTTTCTACACCAAGATATGAATTTTTTAAGTTAGGGGTATTTTAATAAATAGGAAAAATCCCTATTTATCTATTTAAACAGCGCGTGCTGACTAGATCTTAGGCAGCTCCGAAGGCACGCGTGCCACGCTTTGGTTGGACGTGGCATGAACGTAGCTTCTGACTCGGCTCGCGGTTTAAGTTTTGAAGCGCTGTCGAACTTGATCTCCTCCGTCCATTCGATACACGCTTGATCAAATGGAACCCCTTCATCGTCCCTAATAGATAATCCTGTGACCGTCCACACTAAAACCATAAGATCTCAACTTAGACTCAACAAAATCACTTTGGCTTTGATCTTGTGGACTCATCTAAATGAGACAAACACATTCATATGGTAATCATGCAATTAAATTAAGCCTATGGAAAATCAAAAATAGGCTTGGGAGGGGAGAAGTTTTTTACCTTTGCTCTGAGAAGTGAAGCTTTGATCAGAGGGTCTTGGCACGTTTGTTATGATCCAAAGAGGCTAGGGATTGAGTCTCTGGTGTTGGTGTGAGGCCTAGATATGATTTCGATCACGGTCGGATTTGGGTGTTGGTCTAGAGCTATTATAGAGGCTATTTCAGAGAGGGATTTTGTGGGGCTTTGGCTTCATTCTTGGTTGAGAAGGTGTGGGCACAAGTAATTGAAGTTTGGTGGATTGTGGAAGTGTAATGAGTTATATCCTGGTTTTGGACAGAGGTTTGATCTCAAAATTAAGCTTCCACATTAGAATTCAGTGGGGGAGGAGGGTTGGATTGCACTGAGGGAATCTCAGAGAATCTCTGTGAGAAGTTTGGGACGCTCTCTCTAAGAAATTTTCAGCACACCTCCCATGGCCATGGAGGTTTTTTTTATAAACATGGCCATGGGGTGGCTCTCACGACAAAGGTTTGGATGCATTTTGGTGCTTTGGTGGAGGGCAGAGGAGCTCTATAATTTTGTTTGGTTGTGTTGGCCTCTAGGTTTGATTTGGGTGAAGTTCCATGGGGGTGGCTCTTGATTTTGAGCTTCTCTGGTAACTAGGCCAGCCAACCATGGCACGGGGAGGTGGCTATGTGCTTAGAGCATCCAGGGGAATCTGTCAAAGCAACTTAATGATTTTAGGCTTTGTATTGGTAAGGGCATCGTAAGCATGTGCCTCTTTTGGAATAAAATCCCTTAATTTGGGGGAATTTTGTTCCATGGCTTAGTTTAGGTGGTTAGATAAGTTTTGGCTCAGTCTTAGGGTATAACCAATGGTTGAAGTGGAGTTAATTTGATGACTTTGGGGTAGTTAGGCCATCTTTAATGCATGGATTCAATGTGGGTTCAAGTGATCAAAGTTTGGGTTTGGGCTAGGTTAGACATGCCAAATGACCCAATTGATTGATCAACATTGTGTAGATGATTGTTATGAAGATTTTTGGTGAAGGGTTGAAGTGATTTTGAGTTCATTTGGAGGGTCAATTTGAAGGATTTTTGAAACTTGGTCAATTTGGGCATGTTGGGCTTGACATGCGCCTAGGTTGGGCTAGCCTTGGGCTAATTCCAAATTGAATGGTCCACATGATCAAGGGAGATGATTTTAAGATTTTTCATGAAGGGATTGAGTGGAAATTTTAGTGTTAAGACCTTAATTTGGTGAGATTTTGAGACATGGCCAATTTGGGGCATATTTGGGGCTTTTTGGACTTAGGTTGAAATCAAATGAATTTGAGGTCTCAACAATGCCAATTTAAGGTCCATTTTGATGTATGGGGATTTTATGAAGATTCCTCAACATAAATTGTGGCCAATTGAGTGGGATATGGGTTCCATTTGGTGGAACCAAGTCATACGACCAAAATTGGGTTTTTAGTTTAAATCAAAATTGGGTCCAAATGATGCACTAATAGAGCTTGTATTTGGCTTGTTATGGTCATGTTGAAGGTTAATTTCGGTTTGGGATTGAAATCTACGTAGATTGGGATCAAATTGATGGACATTTTGATTGATTTGGGGAAAATATGGGCCTTTAAAGGGTAATTTGAGGGTTTTGATCAAAGATCGTTAAATTGGCCAAATTGGGTCATGTGATAGTTAAAAAAATGAAATTAGGAATATTTTGAAGGTTTTGGGAATTTTTGGGACTTTTGTGGAATTTTTGGAATTTGGGCTAAAGAGGGGTATTTTGGTAATTTGGCCAAATCGGGGATTTTGGGTAGTTTGGGTGTTTTCAAAGTGTTTGAAATGATTTTTGAGTGGGTATTATGGCTAGATTTAGAAATTTTGGCAAAATTTGAGATCGCAAAGTATCTTGGTAATTTGGGGGAATTTAGGGGCAAAAAGGTAGGTTGGGTATCCTGGTAGAGTTGGAGTGCCAACCACCATCAGTAAGCCATGGACCCCCCATTTTGGGTCCTCTGTGTAGTGGTCTTAGCTAAACCTTAGCCCTGTGTTGTGGTCTTAGCTAAAACCTAGCCCAGGGCTACTGGGTTTAGGGAACCACCTGCATGAGTCTCCCAAAAATATCAAGGAACCAAAGCCTAGAAGTTCTTGGTTTAGGGTAATGAATGATTGTGAGTACAAGTGATTGCAAGTGAGAGCCTTAGCCCTAGATCAACACCCAGGGTCAATCCTAAGGTCCAGTAGTCCTAAGGGTGACCAATCTTGAGTTTTCCCCATAGTTACCCCTCCTACTAAATGCTAGAGGTTAGGACCAATATGTGGAACTTCAAGTTGAGTAGAGAAGAGTTTGAAATTTCTCATGGTGAGGGTTCCATGTCTAGTTTTATAAGAATAGTCAATAAGAATGTCCTATGGCTAGACCTTAGGCTACTAACAAGGAAAAACTAAACCTAAACCATAAGTGAGGTCAACAAGATAAAATAAAAGTAAAAGTGGTGCCTGAAAATGTCTCCGTACTAACTCCTCAAATGAGAACTTTCAAAACTTTCCATTACTTTCAGGACTCACACTTTTTTAGACCTTTTCAGGACACTTCTCAAAGTCTCAATCTTCCTTCTTTTATAAATCTCCAAAAGGTGCTTGGTTTCTTTTCAAAATATGTCTAGATTTGATGTATTTCCCCAAGAGATGCATCATTTCGTGATAATTTTCGTCCATGGTGGTTATAACCACTTATTAAGCCAATGGGTGCCTTAAAACCTCTTCAAAATTCATAGAAACTGAATTTACTTGTCCAATAACTGCCACTGGCGCTTAAGCACGGGGCCTCTGGCGCTTAGGCACGGCCTTCCTTGTTTAACTCGCGCTTAAGTGCGGGATCTGACGCTTATACACCAAAACTCTTTTGCACATTTTTCACATTTTTGCTCTAAATTTGATCCTTCTTCACTCCTTTAAGCATTTTTCAACCTTTTTACCTGCATCTACAAGAAAAACACAAAAACTCCTTCCATTAAAGTACAATATCTCAAAAAATAGATATAAAAATGTGTCTAAAAATACTATATATTTTAGGTGTATCAAAATCGTCCAAACTTAAAATGTTGTTTGTCCTCAAGTGACACTTACATCTTTAAAAAGTACATATGTATGATATGTATATGAGTTTCTTTAGGAGTTACTAAAATTTCGACTTAAAAATATAGTAGTCTAATTTAGAAAAAATATTCATTAAATGAGGTCAACCTAAATTTTAAAAATTCTTAATGTTAAGAAAGATGAAAATATGAGTTTCTATCTAATTCAAAAATATATTGTTAGATTTTTCAAATTTAGAATTTAGCTATTTTATTATCTCCAGTTAAAAGTTTTTATTAAAAAACATTTTACTTACTATATTATATCTATAATCTTAAGAGTTTCTCAAGGCTTTTCCTTAAAAAGATCAAATGTAGAACCAATTTTTGATTAAACACTAATCCTCAAGCTTCTCCTTCCTAGTTTTTTTCTCATTTTTTTTTCTTTTTTTTTTTATTTTCTTTCTCTTTTTCTTTTCTTTCTTTTTTTCCTTTCTTTTTCTTTTTCAGGCAAGGATTACTATATCTGGATAGGCCTTTAATGATTTTGAATTCCACTTCTCCTTTCCTAAAGCAAAGTCTTGATATAAGTCTTTTACTTATAAATATAACAATAGTTTTGAAAATTATTTTAAAAAAAGAAATTTAAGTATTAAAAATAAAAGTCTAAGTTATCTAAACTTTTCAAAAATACAATTTTTCTTACTAAAGATAGTTACTTATATTAATCATTTTCTCATCTAGACCTTTTAACTTTAAGTTTTTCTTCATTACTAAAACTTCTAACAAAATTTTCTTATCTCATTTCTAAAATCAAAATTTACTTCCCTAATATAACTTCATATACATAATCACTTTTTTTCTTTTCAAATCAAATTCACTTGTAGCACATTTGAGAACAAAAGTTTTTTTTTAATATTTTTCATCCCCCCAAACTTAAATTTTTAACACATTAAATAGTTTAGCATCAGTTTTTTAATATTTTTCATCCCCCCAAACTTAAATTTTTAACACATTAAATAGTTTAGCATCAGATTTTGAAAATATGTTTCATCCCCCAAAACTTAAATTTTTCACAGATTAAATAGTTTAGCATTAGATATATATAAGCAGGAATAAAAATTTAAAATAACATACTAACAAGAAATTTGAAACCCTAATGATAGAGGTATAAAATTAAAAATAGGTGTAAAAATAATTTTTGATCAAATTTTCAATATTTTCATTTCAATTTAACATGTAGAGTTCAATAGATTTCTAATCACTGGGTATAAACATAAAAGTAAACTAACACACTAACTTTATTTCACGATCTTAGCATAAAAACAAGAAAACTAAAATGATAAAAGCAAAATATAGGGTTGCAGTTTCAAAAATCTAAATTTAAGATCTAAGTTCGCTAGATTTTTAAACTTTTCAAAAGACATAGAATCAAGTTCAATCCTAATCACACACATCAACAATTACTACCCTGGAATGTTAAAACAGGCCATTAACAAAACACAACATCACAGTTTCAATATAATAGGTCCCAAATACAACAGAGTACATAGTCCAAATCAACACAAAACAAATGTAGTAGTGCCACATCACATAGCCTTCAACATAAACAAACACAAAAATATCTCAATCCTCGTATTCATCCTCAGAATCACTGCTATACCACTTTTCTGCAGGCTCATAATCAGGATATCTAGGATATGGAGGAAATTGTACTCCTGGGTCACCTCTAATCAGGCTCTCCAAAGATGAGTGGAGTTTCTTTTCATAATCACTCTTTCTCCTATTACAACTATCAGTATGATATACAAAATGCTCTAAATTTTGTACCTTATTAGCGGTAAAATTGATATTATCCATCAAATTCTATAATAACTCATCTCGAATATCAGTAGACTCACCTCGAGATGTAGAAGCAGGTGAGGTAGATGGTCTAGACATAGAAGCAGTAGAGGTTGAAGCAACAGACGTCTCCATTCCATAACATTTGAAAAATCCTCCTCTCCAGCCAAAATTTGAATGCTCAGAATAAGTCTTCACATTCACATTAGTGATGGGATTTATAAGTAATAACACTTCCTCCAAACTATCATATTAACTCCAGCCTGCTCACATAAAGAAAGATCAAAGTAGCAAATCCCAAACCTACAGTTGTAACAGTTGTAACAGCTGTAGCAGAACTAATGATAGTCTGACAAATCAAAGCTCCAATGTTGATGAGCTTTCTCTCTTGAGTACAATAGTTCAACGTTGCTCTTTTTCTGGTCACTTCACTAATATGATTGGTCAGAAACAGATGAGCAGAAATGAAATAGTGTCAGGCCTTTGAAGGTGCACATAACTTTGAAGTTAAGAAATTAACTCTCCTTTAATTAGTTGTCTTCCAAAGTCCTCTCCCAACAGTCAAGTAAGAAATAATATCATCTAATTCTGCTTCAGTGGGACTATAATTTGCATAAAAAACATAACATATCCCGTGGAAAATGGTAAAACAAGTTTATTACCTCTGGCAAAAAAGGTATCAACTTCCCTCGAACCATGACTCAATTTTCTTTAGCTTTAGGGAGATTTGCATTGAACTCCCTCACAATAGATATAACTACCAGAACAGATAAGCAACAAAATTTTTCCCACTGTCGGCGAACAATTAAATGTTCCATGTCTCCACCCGAATTTCTAAAACATCACTCCTGAATCAGTTTGCGTGATCGTAATGCATCACTACACCAATCTTAAGCTTTTGAACTAATAAATTTACTCGAATCGAAAGGGGCTTTGCCTTTGCTCCTCTTCATTCTTGGTGCCAGTCTAAAAATTTGATGAATTCCCAAAATATGTTCAAAAATCAAGTTTACATTACTAAACTAAACTTCCAAATGCACAAACTAAACTTCCCATGAATAGTGAATTTTTGAATTTCTCCAAATGTTCTAAAAATACATGTTGAAAATCCAAAATTTTTACATAGAAGTAAAGCACTTACATTAAAGAACTTGGATCTAGTAAATTTCACTTGATTCCACCAAGAAATCTTCACTTTTGATTTGCCCTAGCCCTTAAAAATTGCGAACTTGAGAAGAAGAAGGTGACAGTGGCATTTAAAAAGGCGATTTTTGGCTCAAAAATTTACTTTTAATTTTCGCAAACCGATTTTCATGAATCAACGCTTAAGCATGGGTAAGTGGCACTTAGGCGCCTGCCTCTCGGGTTCGCTCGTGTTTAATCGTCAGTGCACGATTTTAAAAAAAATTTAATTAAGGAAAAATGCATTATTTCCTAAGTAAATCACCCCTAAATGGTCTCATAGCACTTAAATGATTGTTTTCAACTTCCTGTAACTCTCCTTTATCTCAAAATTCTCCATAATAACTATTCAATTCAAGGCTAAAACAACACAAAATTTCACACAAACAAACTTATATTAATTCACAAAAGAGTATAAATACATTTAAACACTTAGTTCTCATTCCAAATAGTCTTGGATGAGAAAATTTTCCTAAGTACAAATACTTAACAATCTTTCACAATTAAACACCTAAGTAATATAAACACTAAAAGCAAGTCTTAAACACTAAAACACATAAAGACAATGACTTTAAACACACAAAAACATATCTTCAAACATAGAATTTAATTCCATTCTTCATTAGAAAGAACAAATTCAGGTCTTTCATTAGTCTCTCCTGGGGCAACTGGAACATAAAGTTGACAAAACGGACAGTGGTGACGTGATCTGATGCAATCTTCATCAATCGACTATTGCTTAAGAAAAATCTCCTTATCCGCTTCCTCTATATAACTAGTGTGGCTAAATTGCATTTTCAATTGCCATCTAATATGCTCCAGATGTGCATGAATCTCCAATACCTTATTTTCCAGTACAGACATGGTATTTTCAATTTTGTTGATCTTCTCTGATATCCCTTCAATACTAACAGCTAAGAAATCGTTTTTTCTCTGATATCCCGTCAATACTAACGGCTAAGAAACCATTATACATCTCTTGTGCACTTTGATAATGAATTTCTTCATCATGGTCTCCTTTTTCTTCTTCAAATCCATCTTTCATGAAGAGATCATCTTAAAATCTATCTCTCTCTTAGACTTTAGGGCTAGAAATGATCTGGGGTAAAATTCCTTTACTAAACTGTTCTATTTATAGGCTTAAATCCTTCCAATAACTCTTAAACACATTTAGAAACTTGCTTGAAAAGTTTTTGCAAACTTCTAGGTAGTTTTCCCTTCTAGAATATTAATTTTGCACATGTTTTTAAACTGTCGCGCTTAAGCGCCGGATTTGGCGCTTAAGCGCCAATGCACATTTCTGCACTAGTCAACTTAACATCCAAGTTCTCATTTTAAGATGTCTAGATCACTAAATAAATTCTTAAATCAATACTAACATATAATAGTCTCAAAAATATAGCCCCAAATTTTCTTAATCACACATAAACAATAATCAAAATAAAAACACACTGATAATTATGGGTTGCCTCCCACAAAGCGCTTGGTTTTACGTCATCAGCCATATGTAACTAGTGCTTACTCTGGTTGACCCAACATCATTCTATCATTAAACTTATGCTAAACTCATATAGAATAAGGTTTCATTCTATGTCCATTAACTTTAAATATTTCCTCAGACTTAGGATCTTTAATACCCACAGCTCCATAAGGATAAACTTTAATCACAATAAATGAGCACATCCACCTGGACTTATGTTTTCAAAGAAATAATCTTAACCTTGAATTATATAGCAAAACTTGTTACCCTGGATGAAAATTTTTAGTAAGAATGCTTCGATCACGCCACATCTTCTTTTTTCTTTATAAATTTTGGCACTTCATAAGATCCATTCTTTATCTCTTCAAGCTCAGTTAATTATAACAATCTTTTCTCACCGACATCTTTCAAATTATAATTGAAATCTTTAATCGCCCTATATGCTTTATGCGCAAGTTCAACTGGTAAGTGACAAGCTTTTCAAAATCTTAGCCTATATAGGGACATTCCTATAGGAGTTCTCTATGCAGTCCTATAAGCCCACAAAGCATAGTTAAGTTTGACTGACCAATCCATTTATTTTAGATTCAAAGATTTTTCCAAAATTCTTTTAATTTCCTGATTGGATAATTCAGTCAAACCACTTGTCTGAGGATGATAAGCAGTAGCAATCCTACAATTTATATGATATTTATTTAATAATTTCTCCATTATGGTATTTCTGAAGTGGCTTCCCCCATCAGTAATGATAACTCTTGGCATCCCAGATCTACAGAATATATTCATTTTCAAAAATTTTGCAACACTTTGAGCATCACATTGAGGTAAGGCAACATATTTTATCCATTTGGATACATAGTTCATTGCTAACAAAATATATAAATTTTCAAAAGATGGTATAAATGGTCCCACTAAATCTAATCCCCAAACATCAAATATTTCAACTTCTAGCATATAATTGAGGGGCATCTCATTTCTTCTAGAAATATTGCCTACTCCTTAACATCTATCACAAGTTTTGATATAATCATTAACATCTCTAAAAATTGTAGGCCAACGAAATCCATATTGTAAAATTTTTTATATTGTTTTATCAACACCAAAAAGTTCCTAAAAATCATAATTATGACATTTTTAGACAATCTCATAAATTTCTTCTAATGGTACACATCTTTGAATAATCAGATCCTTTCCTTATATATATTAAAATGGGTCATCCCAAAAATAAGTCGTAGCTTCAGAAATATATTTTCTCTTCTATTGTTATGTCATTCCATAGGGTATAATATCACTAACAATAAAGTTCATAATGTCGGCATACCACGAAACATACCTCTCATTAATAGTAAGTAATTTTTCATCTGGAAAATGATCATTAATTTCATTTTCAAAACAGAGTGGTTTTTCTAATTCAATCCTAGACAAATGATCAGCAATTTGATTTTCAATCCCCTTCTGATCTACTATTACAAAATCAAATTCTTACAAAAGAAGAATCCATTTTATAAGCCTAGGTTTAGCATCCTTCTTTTTCAGTAAATACTTAATACCAGAATGATCTATATGCACTACACAATGAGTTCCAATTAAATATGATCTAAAATTATCAAAAGCATGTACTATTGCTAATAACTCTTTTTCAATTGTTGTATAATTAATTTGAGTTTCATTAAAAGTTTTACTAGCATAGTAAATAACTTTAAAAATTTTATCATATCTTTGTCCTAAAACAACTCCTATCACATATTCACTAGCATCACACATTAATTCAAAAGGTTGTTCCCAGTTTGATGAGACTATAATTGGTGTGGTGATTAGTTTTTATTTTAATAACTTAAAAGCTTTTAAGCATTCCTCATCAAAATTAAAAATTGCATCTTTCTCCAGTAAATGGCATAAAGGCTTAGCAGTCTTTGAAATGTCTTTAATATATCGTCTGTAGAATCCCCTTACATTTCTTGGATAAGTTAAATTAATGAACACTTGAATTTTAGCAGGATCTATATCCATACCATTTTCTGATATTTGATGTCCTAATACAATTCCTCATGCTATCATAAATTGGCATTTTTTCTTGTTAAGGACTAAATTTGTTTCGTCACCACGCTTAAGAACTTTGGATAAATGTTCTAAACATGAGTCAAATGAAGTTCAAAATGCTGAAAAGTCGTCCATGAATACTTCAATCCCTTTTTCAATTAAATCACAAAAAATTATCATCATACATCTTTGAAATGTAGCAGGGGCATTACATAAACGAAAGGCAATCTTGTAACAGCAAATGTACCATAAGGACTGGTAAACTTTATTTTCTCTTGATCCTCAAGATATATTTGAATTTGGTGATAACCAGTATATCCACCCAGAGAACAAAAGTATTTATGTAAAGCTAGTCTATCCAGCATTTGGTTTAGAAAGGGTAATGGAAAATGATCTTTCCTAGTGACAAAATTTAATTTTCTATAATCAATGCATATTCGCCACACTATAACTTTTCTAGTAGGTATTAACTCATTTTGTTCATTTACAGTTATAGGTACTCTTCCTTTCTTTGAAAAGTAATGAATTGGACTAACCCATGCACTATCGAAAATAGGGTAGATAATTCCAGCATCTAACAACTTTAAAATTTCTTTCTTTACAACTTCTTTCATAACAGGATTCAATCTCCTTTGTGGATCAGCCCTGGGTTTGCAGTTCTCTTCCATATGAATTCTATGCATACAAATTGAAGGGTTAATTCCTTTAATATCAGAAATTGTCCATTGAAAGGCTTTCTTAATTTTTTTTTTAGAATTTTCATCAACATTTCTTCTTGTTCTATCATTACATTTGAGGAAGTTATAACTGGTAAAGTAGAGCAATCTCCTAAAAAGGAATATTTTAAATGATCAGGAAGTAACTTCAACTCTAGTTCGGGAGGTTTTTTAGAAGATGGACAAAATGATTTATCTTTGTCTATCAAGTCCTAAACTTCAAAACTTTCTCGAACATAGTTTGAATTTTCCTTAAAAAGATCTTCACATTGATTTAATTACTCTAGTTGCTCGTGTTTCAAATCTTTTTCTTCAAATTTTTTCTTCATAAGTAGTTATAAAATGGAATTCACTTAGATATGTTATAACAACCACCCTATAACATTCACTATCTTTACCTTTTGTAAAGTATTTCATTGATTTTGAAATGTTAAAAGTAACAGTTTGATCATTGATGTGCACTGTTAGTTCCCCTTTCTACACATTTACATTGCTCTTCCTGTGGCTAGGAAAGGTCTTCCCAAAATGATAGGTATCTCTTTATCTTCCTCCATATCTAGCACAATGAAATCAATAGGAAAGATCTCCTCAAAATGATAGGTATCTCTTTATCTTCCTCCATATCCAGTACAATGAAATCAACAGGAAAGATAAATTGATCCACTTTGTCCATATCTAGCACAACGAAATCAACAAGAAAGATAAATTGATCCACTTTCACTAGGACATCGTAGCACAATGAAATCAACAGGAAAAATAAATTGATCCACTTTCACTAGGACATCTTCTATAAACCTCCTTTAGGGTATGTTATCGAACGATCTACTAACTACAGAGTTACAAAAGTAAGGGTTATTTCTCCTAATCCCATTCTTTTAAATATTTATAATGGCATAAGGTTAATGCTTGCACCTAAATCACACAAAACTTTTCCATAAAATCTATCTCATATTGCATATGGAAATGTAAAGCTACGAGGATCTTAAAGCTTTTCAGGAAGCTTCATCTGAATGATCGCACTGCACTCCTCACTAAGTGCAACAGTCTCATTATCTTCAAGCATCCTTCTCCTATTGAGAATATCCTTCATAAACTTTACATAGCTCGACATTTGTTCTAAGGCTTCAACAAATGGAATATAAATTGTAAGCTTCTTAAATATTTCAAGAAATTTTGAAAATTATTTATCCAGCTTCTGCTGATGAAGTCTTTGAGGAAATGGAGGTGATGATTTTTCCAAATCAATTTTTAGTGGAGAAATAGGTCTCTTAGAATCTTTTGGAGCATCCTCTTTCGATTCTTTTGATTCTTCAATTTCTTCTCTCTCTACTTCAGTTGGTCCTTCCAAAGAAAATATTCCTGATACACCATTGAGGAGGATGCAGTGTTGGAATGCCAGCTATCGCAAGTATAGAGCCTTGGAGGGACTATAAAAGAGACGTGCCAAGGAAGCAGCTGTGAAGCTTACTTTGATTCATGAAGAAGAAGTCTATGATTCAAACTTGAAAGAGACCTCCGCCGGTCTGCCAATAACAGCAGAAGAGTCATAAACATTTACATAGCCTGCATCTTCAGGGATCTCCGAAGAGCTTAGTGCGGGATGCCCTATGTGTAATGTAGAAATCCCATGAAGGACACCATCAACGGGAGCATTTACAGAATGTCCGGAGTGTAACTTAGCTTGAACCATCTAAGATATGACGAGGTGGTTCCCCGTCGTCCATGATACACAAATAATATATGCATTTTTATACCCATATTTTATACTCATTTTTTATGATATTGCACTTTATTTGAAGGTATTTTTTATGATTTTTGCAGTTTGTTGATTTTGAGGACTTGGAGCAAAAAAAAAGGATGATGTGAAAAAATCAACCTAGTACTAAATCGGTAAAAATGTCAATTTATGGTTGCAGGAGGAATTGTACTTGGGCATAAAATTTCCAAAAATGTATTGGAAGTAGATCCTGCAAAAGTTCAAGATATTTAAAAATTACAACCACCAACTACGGTTAAAGGGGTAAGAAGATTTCTAGGACATGCTGCTATCTACAGTGAAGAATTTTTCAAAAACAACTAAGCCATTATGCCAACTTTTAGAAAGAGATAGAAAATTTGATTTTAATAAAGAATGCATAAAAGCATTTGAATTATTGAAAAAAAATTAATCACTGCACCTATAATAGTATCACCTGATTGGGAAAAATCATTTGAAATAATGTGCGATGCTAGTGATTATGCTGTTGGAGCTGTTTTAGGACAAAGACACAACAAAGTTTTTAAAGTAATATATTATGCTAGTAAAACTCTGAATGATGCTCAAGTTAACTACACTAATACTGAAAGAGAATTATTAGCTATTGTTTATGCCTTTGATAAATTTAAACCTTACTTAATTGGAATTAAATGTATAGTGCATACAGTTCATTCTGCTATTAAATACCTATTGCAAAAGAAGAAAATTATATATGATTCAAAATTCTAATTTTGGGATGACCCATATTTATATAAAAAATGTAAAGATTTAATTATTAAAAGGTGTGTGCCATATGAAGAAACTTAATAACTAATTGAAAGATGTCATATTTTTGAATTTGGAGGACATTTTAGAACAAATAGAAATGCTTATAAATTTTTGCAAGATGGATTTTATTGGCCTACTCTTTTCAGAGATGTTAATGAATATATTAAAACATGCAATCAATGTAAGCAAGTAGGAAATATTTCTATAAGAAACGAAATGCCTCTAAATTACACATTGGAAGTTGAAATTTTTGATGTGTGGAGATTTGATTTTATGGGACCATTTATGCCATCATTTGGAAACTTATATATATTATTTGCTATTGATTATATGTCCAAATGGATTGGAGCTTTTGCTATACCTAAATGTGATGCTCAGAGTGTTTCTAAAATTTTAAATAAAAAACATTTTTACAAGCATGGAATGCCGAGAGTAATTATTCTAAATGGAGAATCCCATTTTAGAAGTTAGAGAATCGAGAAATTGATAAAGAAATATGATATTTTTCATAGATTCTCTACTGCTTATCATCCTCAAACTAGTGGTCTAACAGAAATATTGAATCGTGAAATAAAGAGAATTTTTGAAAAAGCTGTAAATCTATATAAATTGGATTGGTCTGCTAGATTAGATACTGCATTATTGGCATACAAAACTGCTTATAAAACTCCTATAGGTATGTCCTCAAATAAACTTATTTTTGAAAAAACATGCCACTTACCAGTAGAATTGGAGCATAAAGCATTTTGGGCTATTAAGAAATTTACTTTTAATTTAAAAGATGCTGGTGAGAAAAGATTATTGCAACTCAATGAACTTGAGGAGATTAGAAATGAAGCATACGATAATGCAAAAATCTATAAGAAGAAAAAGAAAATATGGCAAAATTGAAAGATTATATATAAAAAGTCTCAACCTCGATAAAAAGTTTTATTATATATTACAAAATTGAGATTATTTCTAAAAGAGCTGAAATCTAGATGGTTAGGACCATTTAAAGTAATTGAAGTCTATTATTTTTGAACTGTTGTTCCTAAAGATCTTAAAACTGGAAAGATATTTAAAGTTAATGGGCATCGATTGAAAAATTATTATGAATGACAAATACCCCAATTTAAAGAAGTTTTAATGTTAAGCCAACCAAACTAAAGCAATGATATGCTAGGATGCTGTTAAACCAAGAGCTTTGTGGGAGACAACGCATATATGAATCTATTTACTATATATTACTATTTGGTTAATAAGTGTGTTTATGTAATAGGAAATAATAGTATTTTTAAATCCTACAGAACTTTATATATCATAAATTAAGACAAATATTGGTATTGGAGAAAATTTTGGAATCAAATTGAACAAAAAAAAAATTCATATGTGAATTTGGCATCTGACGCCGACGACGCTAGAATGGGCAGTGATGATGCCCGACTAAAGGACCATGGCACCGACAATGCCATCGGGAGCACCGATGGCGTCACGAGCATTTTCTATGTGTTGAATGATTTGGCAGACTTTAGTGTAATTACTCTCCACAATAACCGCCGAGAGGTGTTTTTAAAGTCCTAAAAATTGACTTGGACATCCAAAAACTTCCTATTTTTGAATTCCATAGCTTCCAATTCTAGAAATACTTCAAGGTACGGAGTTTTTAATAGAAGAAATTTTATCAGTTATACGATAAAGTCATCACAAAGAAGAAACTTATCAAAGAGAGAGGCTTTGTCAATCTTGAAGTTAGTAATCCAAGTTCACAGATCAAGAAAATCATAGTCCAGAAGCATTAGTAAGTTTTGTAACACACTACTGCTGCAGTTTTAGTACCCATAGTAAAAGAGTTTTATGCTAACCTACATTGAATTATCCAAGGAGTTGTCTTCGTTCGAGGTAAGGCTGTACCATTTACTCCAGCTCGGATTAATGATTTGTATATGATAGGAAATGTTCCAATATGTCATTATACAAATTTTATCCCGACAAAAGTTATGATGCAAGAAGTATATAATTTTCTAATGGATGAACATGATAATTAGGAAATCAGAGATGAGGGTTACGTTAGTTTCTCTTCTTTGCTGCTTAACCCAATTTCAAAACAATGGCATTTCTTTATATCTATAAAACTACTACCTACCATGAAGATTAGTAGAGTTACAAAAGAAAGTGTCATTTTAAACTATTGAATTCAAAATGAAAAACATAATGATATAAGGTCAATTATTTTCTATGATTATTATCATGAATGGGCCAATATATGAATTTGGACATCCTTCTACAATTTTCTTACTTTATAGTAAATCTCAGTTCCACATGAAAGTTGGAAAAAAGTTTTACTACCTTAGGAGCCCATGATTCCTATCAATGGAAATTACATAGGAATTGGAAATGAAGCATTAGATTGTAATTTGGATCATTCATCACATGCTTCAACACCATTGATGCCACCAACAGTTGAAAGTTTAATATCTTTGGAGAGGAGAATGAAGAAAATAAAAAGTGAACATCAGAGTATTACAAACGCAATAAGAAATCTTAACTACCTTTTTCATCATCAAGATTGGAGAATGAAGGAGAACTTTGATCATACAGAAACAATTGAAGTTGGATTGGTATAGATGTTCAAGAAAAATTGATGGATCAATGAAAGTTTGACTGATCCGTTTACGCACCGATACTTCCGCAATTTATATGTCCATTACATGTCTATGGGAAATATTAGAGGAGAAAGTACTAAAGAAGAGGAAGATTAATTGAAGAATTTAGACTCTCTACTATTTTAAAATACTTATGTTTTAATGTAATTGTGTGGATTTGATTTACTTTACTTTGGTTTAGAAGTTTGATTATGTGTATAGTTTTGTGTCACCTTTCTAGTATTGTGGCTTGATTTTGATGCTGAATTATAATTTAGTTTGCTTTGAAGATGTGGACATGTGATTAGAAAAATGTATCTATAAAAAGTGTATCTTCATATATAAATACTAGTTTTGTGTTGTTTGTGAGAACATTTGTTTGTGAATTATTTTTAGATGAAAACTAATGTTCAAAAAGACTAATTAAACTTTTGAGTAAATTAAGACAAAGTTGAAAATTGAAAAAATTAAAATATGGATTTTTTTTTGCCACTGACGCCGGCAAGTGTGCCAACAGCTCCCTCAACTCGAACAAACCCAAACACCCTTAAAATTCAGGATTTGCACAGCAAAATGCCATTTTTACCCCTTAAGTCACCTTCAACCTCTGATTTTTGCACCTAGGGCTTGCTATTGCTTGAATTTGAGGAAATTTTAAGGAAAAAAAAGCTTGGATTTCATCTTCTCTAGGTAAGAGCTACACTCTGAACTCAAAATTTTTTATTTTCACCAAGGATTTATCTTACATTGCCGAGATCTAAAGTTTTGAGATTTTTGGGAAGATTTTGAGAAATTCTTTTCGTGAAGAACTCTTAATTAGTAGATTTAAGTTTAAAATGTTCCAAAATGTGATTTTTGGAATTTTTGGGAAATTATTAAGATTTTATCAATTTTTTGTAGGTTTACCATGGCACTTGGAATGAGCAAAGAAAAGAGAAATGTAGATTTTGATGATCAAAAGTCTGTCAATTAGAAGGCCAACATTTGCTTCAATAGTCTACGAACAACTAAAAAAGTGATTCCGGATCGAGGATTTAAAAATGTGGGAGGAGAAGTCGAGAGAGTAATTAATGCTCGGCAGTGGTAGAATTTTGGCTACTTTACTGCGAGGAGATTATTGGGGTAGTGATGGAGTTCTACACGAATTTCAAGGAGACTTTTGAATAGTTTGTGTTTGTTCATAAGAAAATGGTGGAGTTTACTCGAAGGAAGGTTAATGAATTTTATCAGTTGGAAGATGTGTGTACCTGCCAGTACAAATCATTTTCTACGATGAATGAAGCCATGGATGAGGTTATTTCTTTTCTTACTGATGGAAGAGGAACCTGGAAAGTAAAGAATTGTGTTAAGGTAAACTTTCCTCTTTTTATGTTAAATGTAGTATCTAAGGCCTAGAACTATTTTATTTCTAGAAGAAAGATACCAACCAATCGTCATAGTGAGGTTACAAGGGATAGAGCCATCTTGAACTTCTGTATCCAGTAGATTAAAAGGATAGAAGTAGGCTGTATTATTTAAAGGAACACTTGATCTATTGCTTTTGAAGAGACTTCTATAAGTTTAGCACACCCTGCCCTAATCTTCACACTATGTGAATAGGGAGGAGTTGATTTTAGACCAGATGACGAAAGGATTGAACCTTTAAAACCTATTTGGCATGCCAATATAAAGACTTATGAATCTCATGTTGGATGGAGATTTAGAAGTAGGACCAAGAATTTTCCTTCTACTTCAGGTACTTTTTGTACCCCTACTATCCAAGAACTTATGGAGCAAATGATGATCCAACAGAGAGATATTTTGAAAATGGGTCATAGAATGGAAAATATGGAGGGCATAAATGCTTATTTTGATGATTTGATAAGACAATAGTTTGAATACGTTGTTGCTTGTGATGATGCAATGGTCAAATTCATGAAGAGTGATCACTGAGTTTAGTTTCCTACTCACCCTGTTGTTACTCCATATCAGCAGCAGAATTTGGATGTGGATGACGAATAAGAAGAAGATGAAGATTGGTAATGCTTTAGTTAGATTTTTGTTTAGTTTTTGTTTAATTCTATATTATCGTTGAGACTGTTTGTTTGTGGACTGTGGTACTTTATTTTGTTGTATGTTGTGTTGTGAACTGTGGATTTATGAGACTGTTTTTATTACTGTTATTAGTTTTTAGTACTTTGTTGGATGTATTTGTAGTTAACTCTTTCTCAGCACTTTTTTATATGTATTATGTGCTATTTAATATTTTAAATCTTGTAGCTTTTCGTATTAGCACTTGCAAAAATTCAAAGTTAAGTTTCAAATCAGAACCTTCAACAGGTATATCTTTTCTTTATGTATTAAATGTTTTCATTAACCATTAATTTTTCAGTTCTTCATTTAAAAACTTTTAAAAATTTAAGTTTGGGGGGAAGAGAAATTCCTTTTTAAAGAAAAGAAACTATTTTATTTTTCCACAATTAGTTATATTTTCAAAATATTTTAAAAAAATTTAACATGGCCTTTGGTATTAGAAGGTAACTTTGGATAACTAAACCTATGTTTCTAAATATATAGTAAACTTAAGTAAAATTTTAAATAATAAAAGTTAATTTTAGAGATTAAGATTATTTGGTATTATAGAATAAGACTATAGTTTTCTATTTAAGTAAAATAATTTGTATTTTTGAAGTATTAGAAATCTTAGACATTCATTTAAGAAGAAAAGATTGAAACTTTATAAAAAATCTTTAAAGCTAATACATATTTATTAAGTGAAGGATTGTGAAAATTTTTTAACTTTATGAAGAGGATAGTGAATTTTAAAATCATTAAAGGCTATCCAGATATAGTAATCCTCCCATAAAAAAAAGAAAGAGAAGAAAGCAAGAAAAAGAATTAAAAATGATACTGAAAAGAAATAAAGAACAGAAAAGAAAATAAAATAAAAAATATGATAGGAGGAGCTTGAGGAGATGTCTAATTAAAAATTGGTTTCACTTGAATCAACTTAAAGAAGAAGGCTTGACTATATTCTCTATACTTATATTTCAGTATTCGCATATTTACTAGTAAAGTTTCAAGAAGTTCTTTTTCATATGGATATTCTAAGTGGCTTTAATATGATTAATTTGCAATTTTATTTGAAAAGAATAGAGAATCAAAAATCTTAGACTTGACTACTAGATATTCCTATACCTTTAGTATTAACTAGAGTTATTTTGAATTTTTTTTAAGTGATGCTATCTTATCTAGAGAACTAAGATATGAAAATCTAGAAGTTAAAATCTTTACCATAAGTCATATTTTTATGTAGTAAAGGAGTTACTTGAGGACAAGTAACATTTAAGTTTGGGGAGATTTTGATACACCAAAAACATATGCATTTTTAGACCCATATTTTATACTCATTTTTTTGTGATATTACAGTTTAATAGAAGGTATTTTTTATGTTATATTGCAGGTTATTAATTTTGAGGACTTGGAGCAAAAAGGAAATAAAAAAGATAAAATTTGGAGTCAAATAGAGAAGTTAAAAAATTGGTCAGCGCCGACGACACCGTTTGATAGAGAAGGCAGAATTAAATAGTGAAGCACTGGCACTGACAGCGCCAGTGTCAGCGGAAGCCTTGTATCTAGAAGATTCAATAAATTTGAAAACTCTTTTGAAGAGTTTTTGGATGCACCTATTGGAGAACCGACCGAGGCTCTATTTAGGGCCAAAATTTGATCAGAACCCCCCTCCCCCCCCCCC